>VDFB02047230.1:91464013-91587174 GCA_007258455.2 Sequoia sempervirens
AATCCTTCTGATAGAGATAGTCCTCCATCTGCATCCTCCATAACTGATAGTTCTGCCCATTAAACTTCTCAACCTTCTTACCCTTATCTACCATTGCTCCCACTCAACCGTGAGACTCCTACTCAACCGTGAGATCTTTCCTACAGACGATAATCGAAACACAACTCGCTCTGATACCACTTGTTAGGGTTAGAGATGGCAGATCTAACAATTAAATGCAAATTTTATATAATAAACAAAGAAACTAAAACATGCATAGAATAAATCATAACACAAAATTTAACGTGGTTCACCCAATCTGGGCTACATCCACCAAACCCACAACCATCCAATACTTTTATTATCCAGTAAAAACCCTATTACAATCTTGTGAATAATCGTGTTTTTCATCATACAGTAATACCCATCCGAACCCCTTTTTACCAAGCTTAGAAGCTTCCAGATTTTAGGGTTCTACAAAATCGATTTTTCTTTTTCCATTGATTTTTCCCTTTTTCGGTGATCACATGAAAAATAGGAAGAAAATTTTTCTCGGGGGCGGCACCCCTGCCCAAGGCCCAGCCCAGCCCCGGACCCCGGCAAGGACAGGGGGCCGGGGTGTACAGTATACCATGGGCTATACAGTATAGCATGATTAGTCGCCACATACCAACAAAAGATCTATGAGAATAGAGTGCCTAAGGCATTGTAATGAGATTTACTGAAATAATGAAATTTGGTGCAGGGGCACCAAGGTTATTGAGCAAATTTGGTTCATGGAAGTCTTAAGTTAGTTTTGTGTTTTGAGTTTTTTCAATTGAATAAGGTTGTATTAGACCAATTTATAATCTAATAATTCATGTTAGTTGGTTTTGGGTTCATTTTGAAGTTCAGGTTGCATATTTGTCAAAATGATGTTAAATTGCAAAAATTAAAAAGTTGTCAATGTGAAAAAGTGCAAAAAAATGTAAACTTGAATTGATTTTGATAGGAAGTGATTCTGATAGCAATACATGGAGGAAATAAACTCACTTCCAAAATAGAAAAGGATTCCAACCTCCTTCCTTCCCTCAAAACTCAATCTTGGCTTATTTTCAACTTTGCACCTAGTCACTCTTGTAGGTCTGCAGACCTATTTTTCCCACCTTAACTCTTAGAATTCCTTAACAACCTCAGCAACAAACCACCATTTTAGGAACCCATTTAATCCTTCTTCAACATACATCAAACCATGATAAGACTCTTTTGCATCAACTTTCACAAAACAAGTAACCCCCCTTTATTCTTCCTATCACATGCAAACCACTATTGGGCAACATTTACCAATCTTCCAAACCACCAATTCCTCCACTTTTAGGATGTGATAATCCCTCTAACATAACAAACCCCAAAACCCTCTTCTTTCACAAGTTAGGCAAGGGTTTATTGAAAACCCATACTCCAAACCTTCCCATAGCCAACCAAAGCCTGAAAAACCTTTAAAAAGGTATGCACAAGCTTAAAAGTTCAAGAGATATCACTGCCCCCAAAGATTTCTTCAAACCCTAGCACTAAACCACCATTTTCCACTAAAAAATGCACCATTTGACATCTAGGGCATCACCTAAAAACCCTCTATTTTCCTCCCTTGCACAAAAACTTTGCACACATGTTTTATAACCCTAACTAAGCCATTCCATCCAGTTATAAAAGCATACAGTGGGTGGGAGGCTTAATATGACATTTTCATGCACTAAAAACCCTTCAAACAGGTTATACAGATCAACCCTCAGTAATTAGATTCTAAAATGCACAAAATCACTTGAAATCCAACCAACCAAAAACTAAAATAGAGTTAAGTCTATTTCCCACCTAATTTCATCAAAAAGAGAGCACAATCGCTTCGAACTACGTTCAACCGGCTAGATCCCTTAAGGGTTTAAAGTGCAAAAGGGAAACAATCTTTGACAAGGTATTACTCAAAAATCGTAGTGCTTACAAAATATTTGTTTGAAGCTATGAGATCATGTTGAGGCCCTCTACAATAACCTCTCTCAATTTTTATTATTTTGGAGTGGTTTTCCCATGGTGTCTAGTTTTAACTTAATAGAAAAATTGTCAAATGCAAGTAGTGCAAAGTTGCAAAGTGGTGCAACTTTCATTCTGCAACTCATGTGACCAAATGGACTGTTCCAACACATACGAATAGGTATGTTTACACTAGGAATGGTCCTGTTTTGTACCCAAACAAGCAAAATTATTCTGAGCTACATTCAACCAGATCGATCCCTAAAGGGTCCAAAGTGCAAAAAAGCTGCAAACTTCAACATGTTGTTACTTGGATACTGTGACACTTAGAAATTTCTAGTCTGATTATATGAGATCACATTGGGCCCCTCTATAATAACCTATCATGGTTTTTGTTATCTCGGAGTGGTTTTCCCGTGGTGTCCAATTTTCACTTGATAGAAAAAGTGTCAAATGCAAGCAGTGCAAAGTTGCAAAGTGGTGCAACTTTCGTTTTGCAACTCGTGTGACCAAACAGACTATTCCAACATGTCCAAATAGGTATGTTTACACTAGGAATGGTCTTTTTTTGCAACCAAACACGCGGAATTTCTCTGAGCTACGTTCAACCGGATCGATCCCTTAAGGGTCCAAAGTGTAGAATGGTTGTAAACTTCAACATGCTATTACTCGGATACTATGATGCTTAGAAACTTCTCGTCTGATCCTATGGGATTGAATTGGTCCTCTCTACAGTAACCTCTCTCATTTTTTTCTATCTCAGAGGCATTTTCCCATGGTGGCGAATTTTCACTTGGGGAAAAACTTGTCAAATGCAAATAGTTGAAAGTTGCAAAGTGGTATAACTTTCGTTCTGCAGCTCATGTGACCAAACAGGCTGTTCCAACATGTCTGAATAGGTATTTTTATGCTAGGCATGGTCCTCTTTTTCACCCAAACACGCGGAATCGCTCTAAGCTATGTTCGACCGGATCGATCCCTTAAGGGTCCAAAGTGCAAAATGGTTGCAAACTTCTGCATGTTGTTACTCGAATACCATGACACTTAGAAACTTCTCATATGATCCTATGGGATCACATTAGGAACCTCTACAATAATCTCTCTCGGTTTTTTCTATCTCAGAGAAATTTTCCCATGGTGGCGAATTTTCACGTGGGGAAAAACTTGTCAAATGCAAGTAGTTGAAAGTTGCAAAGTGGTGCAACTTTCGTTTTGCAACTCGTGTGACCATATAGATTGTTCCAAAATGTTTGAATAGGTATGTTTATGCTAGGCATGGTCCTCTTTTGCATCCAAACATGCAGAATCACTCTGAGGTATGTTCAACTAGATCGATCCCTTAAGGGTCCAAAGTGCAAAATGGTTGCAAAATTTAGCATGTTGTTACTGGGATACCTTGACGCTTAGAAACTTCTTGTCTAATCCTATGGGATCACATTGGGCCCTTCTACAATAACGTCTCTCACTTTTTTCTATCTCAGAGGCATTTTCCCATGGTGGTGAATGTTCACTTGGGGAAAACAGCTAATGTGACCAAACAAATTGTTCCAATGCATCTGAATAGGTATGTTTACACCAGGCATGGTCCTCTTTTGCACCCAAACAAAGGGAATCACTCTGAGCTACATTCAATCGGATCGATCACTTAAGGGTCCAAAGTGCAAAATGGTTGCAAACTTCAGCATCTTGTTACTTAGATATCGTGACTCTTAGAAACTTCTCGTTTGATCCTATGGGATCGTGTTGGTCCCATCTATAATAACCTCTCTCAATTTTTGCTATCTCAGGGGTATTTTCCCATGGTGGAAAATTTTCACTTGGAGAAAAATTTGTCAAATGCAAGTAGTTAAAAATTACAAAGTGGTGCAGCTTTCGTTCTACAACTCGTGTGACGAAACAAACTATTCCAACATGTCTGAATATGTATGTTTATTATAGGCATGGTCCTCTTTCACACCCAAACATGCAAAATCATTCTGAGTTATGTTCAACTAGATTTATCCCTTAAGGGTCCAAAGTGCAAAATGGTTGCAAACTTCAGCATGTTACTTGGATATAGTGATGCTTAGAAACTTCTCATCTGATCCTACGGGATTGCGTTGGGCCCCTCTACAATGACCTCTCTTTATTTTTTCTATCTCAGAGGCATTTTCTTGTGGTGGTGAATTTTCACTTGGGGAAAAAGTTGTCAAATGCAAGTAGTTGAAAGTTGCAAAGTGGTGCAACTTTTGTTGTGCAACTCGTGTGACCAAATGGACTGTTCCAACACGTCTGAATGGGTACATTTACACTATACATGGTCCTCTTTCACACCTAAACATGAGGAATCACTTCGAGCTAAGTTCAACCAGATTGATCCTTTAAGGGTCCAAAGTGCAAAAGGGAAGCAATCTTTCATGGGCTATTACTCAGAAACCGTGATGCTTACGTACTCTCCATCTGAGCCTACCAGATCTGTTGGGCCCCTCTACAATAACCTCTCTCTATTTTTGTTATCTCAGAGTCATTTTCCTGTGGTGTCCAATTTTCACTTGATGGAAAAAGTGTCAAATGCAAGTAGTGTAAAGTTGCAAAGTGGTACAACTTTCATTTTACAATTCGTATGACCAAAAAAGTTTCTCCATGTCTCGATAGGTACGTTTACACTAGGCACGGTCCTCTTTCGCACCCAAACACACATAATTGCTCTAAGCTACGTTCAACTGACTTGATCCCTTATGATGGCATGCAAAACAATCGAAAAGAGAAACATATACACGATGGTTGAGAAGTCCAAGTTTTCCACACAAAAAGTGTATGATCATTGGAAACTTGAAGTTAGTGGTTGTTGAAGAGTTTGAAGGAGAATATCAATCAAATATCTTTGTTTCTTTGTTAATTTTTGTGTTTTCTTCATTTCCAGCCTATGTATGGGTCTGTACAGCAGGAGTTTTCTCTAAGATGATCTGAATCTGTTGTAGAATGGTTTTAGCTTTGATTAGAATCCATTCTTGTGGAATTCTATTAAGTTCCAAGCAACTTAGAAGTAGATTTTTGAAACAGGTCTGAACTTGCTCATACAAGGGTTTGAGTGTAATATGTTGAAATAGGCAATTCCACCTCTTGTTTAGGTGGTGTCTTGGTGGAATGGTCCTAATTTAAGTAGGATAGAGAGTAGGAATAAGAAAATAGCATTGGTAAAGGCATTGGAAGAGATTACTAACGTTTCCCTTGTTGAAAATTTAGAATTTAGGCCTTAAAAGCAAGGCTAGAAGAGGTGAAAAGAAGAAATTGCTTGATAATAAGCTAGAATAGGTTGGAAATAGAGTGAGGTTGTGGATTTTGATGTGTTCAAAAGGTATGCAAGCATAGGGGAGGTGAAAATTATGTTATGGCAGGATGCCCTAGTTGGGAAAAGAGGGGTTTTCAATGAAAAAGAGAGGTTTGAGGGAGTAAAAGCGGGTAAACTCAGGGGGCAGCATAATTTGGTGGTCAATTAAGTTTGTGCAAGCAGAATGAAGAGTGTTGGAAGAGGTTTTGAGGTTGTATGAGGTTTGGGTTTGGGTTCGGGGGTTCGGTTCGTCGGTTCGGCCTAAATTGTTTTTGGAGGGGGGTTCAGTTCATTTTGGGTTTGTTAGTGCAAAAACATGTAATATATATATATATGCAGTCTAGAAGCATGAATTAGGATTAGAATCTCACATAACATCATATAAACAACAAAACCACCATAAACTTGAATTTTGTTTAAAACATGCATGATAAATATTCATCGTTGAAACTTGAATTGTGGTAGCTTGATATACACAATCTATTGATGCTAGGGTTCAATTTGTATGATTTTTGAAAAAGAAGCCAACTGAGTAGAGTTATCAACATTCTTCAGAAATCATAAGAATTTGTTTAGTACACTAGCCATTTTGATGTATTCTTGCAGTCTCAAACATTATTTTGTATCATTGTTACATTGGTCTTGAGAGTGGTAGCTTAATATAGCTCCACAATACAAAATCTAGTTTACTTGTGCAGTGTAACAGTGGCATAGGAAAAAAATTCTTTGAAAGAACCAAAGGGTGACTGCATAATTGAAGTGTATAAAAACATGTCTTTTTGTAATATCAAGGATACTTTTTGAAATATTGTTATGAATAATTTCATGGAATACCAATTGAAATCATGTTTTTTGCTTTTAGATAAAGTTTTTTAGCATCAATCAATTAATATTCAAAACAAACCATGAAGGACAACAATAATCAATGCTAGATCTAACTAATTAATAAGTATACATGTGAATAAGTCAAGCATGTACATGTGAATAAGGGAAGCACAAGTACTCAAAAACATGTAAGCCTTGAAGTATACACACAAATACATAGTATACACAAATTAATACAAAGTATATGCACGAATACAAGATATACGCATGAAAACATGTAAGTCAAAAAGTATACATTAGAACAAATGTAAGTCACGAAGTATACATGTAAGTTGTAAAGTATACACTTGAATACACGTAACTCATATGTATTGAACAATGAATTTAGAATGCAAATATGGACACCATCAATAAAAAAGATTTGTATTAACCAAATAGCCATGTAGGCATACATCAATATACGTCGATATAAGTATGAAATATAGGTGCAAAATAGCCATATAGGCTTATGAAAATGCCATATAGGCATACAATGTCAAATATATCCAATACAAAATATTTACAAAACTGCCATGTAGGCATACAACAAAGGGCTCTGGAATCAAAAGTCATTGCTCTCCATGCTCACGAAATAAACTCTTTGCCTTTGCTTGTCGATTGGATGGTGATACATCTGTCACTCATTTATGTTGTGCTCGAGGAGTGTTATTGCTACTCCTCCTAGTGTTTAGTTCTTGGTGAAGTTTTATCTGTTACAATAAGAAGTAAAGAAATTAATATATAGAAATTAAATTATAAAAAATGATATATTTAACAAAATAATCACTTATCGCCACCTGATGATCACTCTCCATGAGGGAAATATTCACACACCCAGGCTGAGGCATGTTGAAACCCTGTATAAACCATCCAAATAGAAATTAAACTATGAAACAATAATGGTTTTCTTTTTCACTAACATCTATAACAGCGAATGTAAATTGAAATTTAGTAATTTTCCTCATACCTCCCCTGTCAGAGCCATCGAGGATTCTATAGCAGATGAAATACCTATCTCCATTGCCCTCATCACATTTGAAGGTGTTTCTGCTTGCAACATCTGAAAATAAAAAAACAAATTATTCAATCACAAAAACTACAATAGCAATCCACGTCATGACTTATAATGTATGAGATAATGAACAAAATTTTGAGTACTTATTAAACTATATATTTCTAACTATCATGCTTAATATTTTCCCTATCCATATCTTGTTTGAAAGGACGTGTTTTTAGGCTTTTACCCATAGCAACAAGCCAGTGAACCGTTTGATCAAATGCTTTCCTAGACATGTATGATAACTGTGGTGGCATAGAGAAGGCAGTGGACTATTTCAAAGAATGCCTCAAAGAAATGGGGTCTCGTGGTGATGGAATGCCATTACAAACAAATGAACGTCATGGAATTCCATCACCATAAGATCGTATTTCTTTCAACAATTTTTTTAGACAGTTCATTTCCTTCTCTATGGTATTATTGCTTACTATTGATAGATATTTTTCCAAGCATGCATAGTTTGTTGGAAAGCACCTATTTTAGGATTTTAGCCATAGTAGCAAGGAAGTGAGTAGTTTGGTAAATGCTTTGGTACACATGTATGGAAAATGTGGTATCATAGAAAAGGTGGTGAGTTTTTTGAAGAAATGCCTTGAAGAAATGTGGTCTCATAGTGATGGAATGGCATTCCATCACCATGAGACTGCATTTCTTTGAGGCATTTTTTCAACCTACTAACTGCCTTGTCTATGCTATTGCTTACTATTATGCTTTGATAGATTTTTTCCAAGCATCCATAGTTTGTTGGAAAGCACTTTTTTTAAACTTTTACCCATAGCAGTGAGGAAATGAACTATTTGACAAAATTCTTTGGTAGACATGTATGGAAAATGTGGTAGCATAGAAAAGGCGGTGAGTTGTTTGAAAAAGTGGTGCAGGTGCACCTTTACAAATGCATGCCTCCATGAGGAAAATTTAGGATTTTGAGATTGTATAGGTATTTTCATGATGTAATAAGGCTTAAATAGTCATTTTTGAGTTTGCAATGGTCTTTGGTAGTCATTTTAGGCATAAATTGTAAAGTTGTAGAATATTAACAAAAGTTGTCAATCAATGTTAAAAAAATGCAAAAAGGTGCCAAGTGGAGGAATATGAAGAGTCAAGGTAGTTTTAGAGGAAATATTAGGTGCTTAGGAATTTTAAAATATGTGATTCATCATTGTTAGTTGTTGAAGCATTTTGAAGGAGAAAACTAATAAAATATCATTGTTATACTATTATTTTTTGTGTTTTCCTCCATCATCTTCCAGTGTATGGTTCTTTGCAGGTGGTAGTGCATCAGTAATGTGTGTGAATTGAAGGATTTATGTGTTGGAATCAATTTAAAACTAATTTGAGTGTTTGATATTGAGTTTCAAGCTTTTGGTGGCCTGATTTCTCCAAGCGGTCAAAAAATAGGGGCTAAGGGTTTGATTGTCCAAATGAACTAAAATTTCCATTCCACCTTTCTATAGCATATATTTTTTGGCAGAATGGACCATTTTGAAGTAGGAGTAGGTGTATAAGGTAATGAATTGGTTTGGTGAAGCTTTTGTGGGAGTTCTCCTCGCTACCCTAGTGAAAAACCAGTTTTGGTGCCTTTTAAACAAGGCTAGAGTGAGTGAAAAGAGGGTAAGGGTTTAGAAGTGGATAAAATACCCTAAAAACTATGAGAGAAAATGAATTGGAGGGTGTTTAGAAGATCTGAGAGGTTGTAAGTGGTCAGAGAAATGAATAAGTGAGAAACCCTAGGCGAAAGAGGGTGAACACTAGTGAAAAAGAGTGATTTTGTGAAGGAAGTGTATGTAGAAATTTGGGGCAACACTATTTGGGAATGGAATGAGCATGTATAGACATAAATAAGCCTGATTGAAGTGATTATAAACTTTTGAGAGGTTAGGGCATAAGAGTTTCAATAAGCTCTAATTGATTGCAAGGAAAGTGAGGGTTTTATGAAAAGGGGTCTAAATGAGTGAGAGGAGACCTAAAAGCTGAATAATCTAAGGTTTTCTTGGTTGTATTTTGATTGTTTGGAGGTTTCAAGTGTTGGTTGTGTGTTTGGAGAGGTGTCTCTTTGAAAAAGAGGCCTAATTATGGCCTAATTCAGCATTAAAAGCCAGATTTGGGACAGTTGCTCCAAAAGAGTTGCAAGTGAGTTTTAGATATGTGAGAGCAGGCCATAATGGGTGCCTAGTTTGGAGCATAGACAAGGCAGTGAACTATTTGAAAAGATGCCTCAGTAAAATGTGGTCTCATGGAATTCCCTGACAAGCAAATGCAATTGGAAGCTACTCCTAGACTTATTACTTATGCTATGTGAAGTAATTGCATCACTACTTATGTTGACTTTCTAAACAACTATATTGTAGTTGAAATTTTGTCATTTATCAACATCTAGGTATTAGTTAGGGAATGTGAAGTAATGCTTTGAGTTTGAATGATTTGCAATGAAACATAATAAATGATATGAATATAGACTACACAAATCTATTAAGTACAATTCATTAGCTAAACTCTTTATTCTATTACCTACATGAAGGTTTAACTTAATCAACTAGCACGGGGAGGTGTTCCCTCAAAACCTCCAATATTAGCCTATTCAACATCCAAAATCACATATTAAAATACCATTTGTAAAATAATGCTATTAACATGTAATAAATTTATTATTGTTTACTAGTTACATACCCCATCGATAGGTGTATTGCAAAAATAAGTAGGTGTAGGGTCAGTGTATCCAGTATCAACATTGTGACCCTACAAGTTTATTAAAATCATAATACTAAATTAGTTAATCTTCCATTTCAAAATAAAAATTTAATAAATTAAATTCAATGAACATGTTAACTTTTACCTAAGTATCAATGACATAGGTGTCATGCAAATTTTAGCTTCCCTTTCCATCTCCATAGCTACAGATGAATCTTACACAACCTCCTAAGTGTCGGTGGGGTCATATGAACAAGTCGCCCCACAAGATTGACACACATGGGATCAAAGCCCACCTGTGAAAGACTCACTTGGATGGTGTTGTACAAGAGGGCTAGCATGCTAGATGACACTCTGTGTCAAAGAGTTGATGGCCTGCAGAGTCTCTATGTCAGTACTCTCCTTCGCAATGGAAGGGATGCTAATGTGCTCATGAGGTGGCCTAGTGAGAGGTCATTTTGCTTGTCGTGTAGGATCTGGCTGTGCACCAGGTCTATCTTGTGCTAACCCCCCACCTCTCCCCTAGAAGTCCCTCATATCAAAAGAAAGGTTGGAAACATGGCAATGTCTTGGGATGTAGAGCATGCAAACTAGACAAGAGCAAAGGTGGAACAATGTTTGTTCGAGGCTAGGATAGAGCTGCCTTGTTTCACTACAGAAGTAAACCTATATGTCGTACCATTAGGATCCTATGATGTTATCTTAGGTATGAATTGGTTGTGGAGACATAGGGTTAAGGTATATTTCCATGCAAAAATAGTAGAATTCCTAGATGATCTTGGTAACCGAGTGAAGTTCCAAGGGATGCCTAGAGAAGTCAAGATTCATCAAATCTCAGCAATGCAATTAGTGAGGGCTAAGAAGAAAGGGTGCAAACTCTTTGCCATTAAGATTGAAGAACTTGGATTTCTAGAGCTTCCAAGAGATGGAAGACGGTGAAATAGATGACACTGGAATGTTAGACATGTGGAAAGATATCCTATATTGAGAAATTTTTTGGATGTGTTTCCAGATGAGTTACCTGGGTGACCACCGAAGAGGATATTTGATTTCTTTATAGATCTAGTTCCAGGGTCTGAACCTATTTCCAAGGTGCCCTATAGGATGACAACAACCAAGCTAATGGAGCTTAAGGCACAGCTGGATGAACTATTTTTAAAAGGGTTGATTAGACCAAGTGTTTCGCCTTGGGGAGCACCAGTCATTTTTGTGAAAAAGAAGGATGGTACTTTGCATTTTTGCATCGACTATCATATACTTAACAAAGCCACAGTGAAGAACAAGTATCTGTTGCCATGCATTGATGATCTTTTCGATCAAATGAGGGGAGTTGTCATATTCTTGAAAATAGATTTGAGATTTGGATATCACCAGTTGAGAATTAGAGATGAAGATATCTTTAAGACTACGTTCAGAACCAAATATGGACACTATGAATTCACGGTTTTACCATTTGGGTTAACAAATGCACCTACCGCATTTATGAATCTGATGAATAGTGTATTTAGGGACTACCTAGATAAATTTTTCTTGGTTTTTCTAAATGACATCCTAATTTATTCTAAGTATGAGGAAGATCACTCTAGACATTTAGAGATAGTTCGACAATGGTTAAGAGAACACAAGTTGTATGGAAAACTATCTAAGTGTACTTTCTTCCAAAGGAGAGTGCATTATCTAGAGCATGAGATCTCGATGGACGGAATCTCCGTAAATCCCTTAAAGATCAAGGCAGTACTTGAGTGGCTAGTACCCAAGAACATGTCTGAGGTAAGAAGTTTTATGGATCTAGCAGGGTACTATAGAAAGTTTGTTGCGAACTTCTCCAAGATTTCTTTTCCAATTACTTTTTTATAGAGGAAAGGGAAGAAATTTTAGTGGATTGAGAAGTTTCAAGAAGCCTTTGATCTACTTAAAGATAATTTGACCACTTCACCGATATTGAAAGTACCAGATCCTAAGGCTAACTTTACGGTTATCACAGATGCATGCAGAAGGTTAAGGAGGTGTGTTAATGCAAGATAGGCAAGTGATTGCTTATGAATCTAGAAAGTTGAAACCTTATGAGAAAAATTATGCATCACATAATTTGGAGTTGGCAATTGTGGTTCACGCATTACAAATGTGAAGGCACTACTTGTTAGGAAAACCCTTTGAATTGAAAATTGACCATAATGGGTTAAAGTACCTTTTCACTCAACCTAATATGAATGTTAGGCAGAGAAGATGGTTGGAGTTAATAGCTGACTATGACTTCAATATCAGTTATATAGAAGGGAAAGAGAATTGGGTTGTCGACACCTTGAGTCGAAGATGTCATATTGCTTCAATAGTAACAATTCAAACCAACTTTAAGGGACAAGTGTTGCAAAAGTGTAAAGAGGATGAGCATTACTTGCAAGTCAAGTAGGCACTCGCTAATAATCCATAAGATTCTAGGTATGAGGGTTTTTATTTTGAACCTAATGGATTACTTAGATATAAAGGTAGGATGTATGTTCTTGACATAAGAGAGTTAAGGAATCTGGTATGGAAAGAAGTACATGAAGCTCACCATACTCTCGACACCCTGGAGTGACCAAAATGATGGTAGATGTGAAGCCATTATATTTTTGGAAAGGGATGAAAGGAGATGCTACAGCTTTTGTGGCTAGGTGTTTGGAATGTCAAAGGGTGAAAGTGAAGCATCGTCATCCTATAGGCTTGTTCTATCCACATGAAATACTAGAGAGGAAGTGGCAAGTCATAAGTATGGACTTTGTGCAAGGATTGCCTATGTCAAGAAATAAGCACAATGCCATTCTTGTGGTAGTAGATAAGCTTACCAAAGTTGCACATTTTATACCTAGGAATCTAACTAATGGAGCACTTGTCATAGCAAGAAATTTTATGCAAGAAGTGTTTAGGTTGCATGGAATTTTAGAGAAGATTATCTCAAATAGGGATGCATGAGTCACTTCTAGGTTTTGGAAAACATTGTTTTTGTACTAGGGACTCAGTTGAATATTAGCTCAGCATATCATCCGAAAATGGATGAAAAACAAAAAGGGTGAATCAGGTATTGGAAAACCTACTGAGAATGTATTGCATGGATTAGCAATACAAGTGGGAAGACTACCTACCCTTAGTAGAATTTTCTTACAACAATTCTTATCATTCTGCAATAAAGACGGCTCCTTTTGAAGCATTGTATGGTAAAAAGTGTCGAAATCCTATAAGTTGGGATAGACTTGAGGATAGAGTGAGTCTTGGGCCAGAGATGTTGGTTGAAATGGATGAGCAAGTTAAGATTGTGAAGCAAAGGTTGGTTGAAGCTAACGATCATCAGAAAAGTTATGCCAATGCTAAGAGTGCCCCAAAAATATTTTGTAGGTGACAAAATGTTGTTGAGAGTGAAACCTCACAAGAGCTCCATTAAATTTGGAAAGTCTTCCAAGTTAGCCCCGTGTTATGTTGGAACTTTTGAGATTCTAGAGGAAGTGAATCTGGTAGCCTATCGAATAGCATTGCCACCAGCTCTTGCCAGAATGCATAATGTCTTCCACATGTCTTACCTTAAGAGGTATGTACCTAGTGATAATCATGTGATTGATTGGACTACTTTGCAGGTACAAGACCCCAGATTGTTAACACTCGAGCCCGTCAAGGTGCTTGAAACACGTAAGCTTCGCTTGCGTAACAAAGAGGTTCTGCAGTGCAAAGTCCAGTGAGACCAGTATGCAAAAGACTCAACCACTTGGGAGGATTATGTTGAGATTCAACAAAAGTTTCCTCATGTTTAAAATGCTTTTGAGAGTGCTTGAAACAATATGTTTATTGTTTGTTTTGTTTTATGTTGCTACATAAAATCATTAGGGACGATGATTCACAAGGGGGGAGTATGTTAAGCCCCAATTGTGTAAATTACTATTTACTATTACTATATAGGGTAAAATGTGAATGTAATGTGAATTCAGTGGATGAATAAATTGTTTGTGCACTTTGTTATCACTGCTTTATGAATGAATGGCATCTCATTTAATGTTATATGAAGAATGCATTTATGTGATTGGATGAATATTGTATTGATATTCTAACTTTGGAGATGTATTATGTATACTGCATATTTTATGAACTAACTGTCGTGTGAAAGTGTTAGTGATTGCAAGTATATGTTCAATTCCTCCAAGCAAAGGAGAATTATCATTCAAGAGAAGGTCTTGGTTGGGTAACCAGTAACGTAACCTATCTGAGCTTACACACACCACAGCAGAATAATTGAGTCAAGTTACTAAGTGGGAAGTTGGTAAGTCATCCTTAGTCAATATGTTTGCATTAGTAAGAGTCTTGTTTACTATTGTGTGCATTATTGGTGATGTTTATCTATTTGAGCTTGAGAATTCTTTCCTTGTTACTATGCTTGTATTGATATGTGGAACATACGAGGAATATGTATGCGTACACACACGCATACTAATGATAGACTATACACACAAAAGAACGTGTACATGAAGGTACATAGGTAGATGTATCTATGCACACTCATGCACGAGTTGCTTATGCGCATGGAACTATCTGATGGATCTCACGACATGTATATGCATACATATAGATATATCGCTCGCAGTCTCTTATCAATACCATAGTAATTGCATATGATTTGGTGTGAGAACTGAATGTGTATATATATGATGTATATACATATATCCATATGTATATATGTATCCATATACATGTATGGTGGCAAATGGGCATGCCCATACGAATGTATTGATACATGTATACATACGTATAACATAGAGGCACATATATATATATATATATATATATATATATGTATACACAATCAATATATTAATATAACAATATGATTGTCATCTTGATTATATTCGTTTGTATATTGATTACATATACATGCTTTATTGACATATGATAAATATGGATATATATATTAACATATGTATATGTTAATATATATGTAACAATATATACATATATGTTACATATATATTTAAATGATATTTGCTTTGGGATCGACTATTTAAAGCAATGATTATCAGCCGATTTATAATTAAATCAAAGGTTGAACTATGAGATAGTAATGACTATATTATTTAGCCGCGTTATACTCTTGTTGTCTGCAAAAGAAGAGTTTTTAATCTGCAAACAAAGAGCAATCATTAAGTTGATGAATGATGATAGAATAAGTTGACGCCTCTTTTGTGGAAACCGTGGACTTAGCAAACTCTTTTTACCATGTTTTTAAGTATCGACCAACATCTGTAAAGGCGTGAAAACATGTCAATGACTTCGTCAAATCGATTTAATATATGAATCGACTCACACCAAGACTAAGTCGATATAAGCTTGGTGTTCCAAATCTGATGTTGATTGTTTCATATGTAAAGGAAAACGTGCCAACTCTGTATGTGAATATGAAGCTTTGGCGCCACCTTTTAATCCTTATTCCTATAGATGTTCATTTTGAGATGCAAACCGAATTCTATCATGTGGGATTTGAATTGGTCTCTAATTGTTGTCATTTAACTAAGTCGATCTGTAGTTGTTTAAGCTGAGTATGTGCTTACATGTTCACCACCTTTTGAGCTAAGATAGATGTGTTGTTGTGCATGCTTGTTGTTGTCAAAACCATGCCTAAACTGTAGGCAAAGTAGTTACTAGATTGTTGTATAAATAGTGGGCTTGTTCATTTGCTTTGGACATATTCTTCTATGCATTATTTCTTGAGCAAGTTTCTGCTTTTTACTTACATTTTTGTCTGCAATAATCTATCAAGAACAAAGAGTGTGAGCCTTGAGTTTTAGAGAGAGTTTATTATTATTTTGAGAGAAGCATTTTCCAACTTGTGAAATAGTGGTTATTGAGACTATACTGAAGGATCAATACCAAGCTAGTTGTTAATTTGGAAGTGTTCCGACTATAGCTAGTTAGTTAGAAAGCTTATCATAGGCATGTGGATATTCTTCCCTTGTTTGCATTTGTGTTGAATGATTTGCTTCATGACTGTTTAAACTACTTTTTTATATTACTTGCACATAGGGAAAAGTAATGTTTACTTTGAAAGAAAAGTGGAAGCTATTTACTCTATTTGTGTAATGTTTGTAATTACTCCATGATAGGAGAGTATGTTTGACATAGGTATTATTATTATACTAAACATGATTAGACATGGGTAAGAGAGATTGTTTGTCATACATATTGTTATTATACTAGATATGATCAAACATAGACAAGCTTAAGGAACACTCATAGCTAGATAATTAATTATGCTAGATGGCTAGTAGGTTACTCCTGGGATTGTTATCTAGTGAAGGGAGGGAACTAGTACTTTGCTTAATGAGGTGTGTTACCTTAGGTTGTGTTAAAGAGATAGGTTATCCTGAGGAGTAGCTTGTCCGTGGAGAGGGATTGCCTAAGCATAAATATAATGACCTTAAGTCAAAACGAGCTTGCTATAGTGTAAGTGAATGGTAGACCTTCACTCGAAGTATTGAGTGAGAATACTTTGGCCAAAGTAGTGTGATTGCCTGAGGCTCCACTGTCAATTCACCATGTCCATTTAAATGCATGAGGGGTACCTAACATAGGTTATAAATCCTAGTCATGTAGGGCACAACACTAAGCTCAGAGTGGTATGTCGTACGGGGTTACCCAAACAATACCTTCATTGAAGGGTAGGGCCATTTATCATTGATAGATGTGTGAGGGACCGCATATGAGTCTGTGGTTGGCGGAAAAGTGCTTGAGTGATGCTTCTCCTCCTCAACAAGCGACAAAAGGCCAAGGTTTTGAAAGGCAGATTCCTGGACCATCTATATCTTATGTTATGAAGCTCAAAGGAGTTGTGTATGTAGTTTTGTACTTTCTTGAAATATTGTAATGGAATGGAAATCCTCATTGTATATTGTATAGCATCTTTGTTCATATATTCTCAATAAAGAAAGGAAATTTTTTTATTGCAATGGCTTATTACATAGTTTATTTTAATCACATAGTGAAAACTTAGGAAAATTTACTTCAATGAACTTTTGGCGTATTAAACAAATAGAAGGTTTAAGATATTTTAGAAGCATATCAAGTGTTCTAGCTCTATCTCCACCTTTCACATTGTGTAGGGTTTAGCTCTACTTTATCATCTTTAGTTTGTGAAAGATACTTGTTTGGTGGGAAATGCCACTCCTGAGGAAGCTATGGCTCTTAAGCAAGCTTTTGATATTTATATTAGTGTGACTGGACAACTTTTGAATAATAAAAAGTCTCAAGTTTTCATTTTCCACATTGACTCTCATCTTCAAGATCAGATTACTAATGTTCTTCATTTTCAAATTGATTTTACACCTTTCAAGTATTTGGGCATTCCTATTTCTCCTACTTGCCTAAGGAAAAAGGACTAGAATGTGATGTTGGATTTTTTTTTAGTATAATTTTAATTATTGGACACATAGATATTTCTCTTTGGTTGGTTGTATAGTCCTTAAAATTGCAATTTAGGCACTCTCAGTTTATAGATTTTTTGCTCTTGTGGCTCGAAAAAGAATCTTTCATGTCTTGGATCATAAGATGTGATCATTTTGTTGGGAAGGAAATTCATATAAGAAGAAATGGCATTTGATTAATTGGGATAAAATTTGATAGCCTAAAGATAGAGGTGGTTAGGTGAGATCTTCCTTTCTTAATGATATAGCTTACTACTAGATTATATTGGAGATGGTGAGTGGAGAAACAAGCTTTGTGGGGAAGAATTATTCTTCTCAAGCACTTGCATCTAGATAATTATTCTTATATCCCTAGGATGCCAACCCTTGGGAGGGGATCTCAAATATGGAGAACTTTGAATCTGAGTAGTAGTTTAACTAGCATTTGCACCTAAAAAAGGTTCAAGGATTACGCCGATAGAAAATTATATGTATGTTAATATGTTAGAGAGTAGTGTTTTTGTATGGGTGTGTATGGATGCAATGTGCTGCAAGTTTTAGTTGCATGTGATTGGATTAAACAATTAATAATAAGTGTTAAATAATTAAATAAAATGAACTTTGACAAATCTAAATCTTTTCCACCTAAACAAATCTAGATTAATAATGGAATGAAATAAATTTTGACAGTCTAGATTTTTCCACATAAACAAATCTAGATTTAAAACATAAAGCAATGCAAATGGAAACAAAAACTTCTATCTCACTTTCAAATGATAAGGGAGATTTTGGAGGCTTTGATATTTTGGAGACTTTTACTATTAAACGAGAGTTGATTTACCATTTAACAGTAGCTAAAACTTGTTTTCCAATGACTCAAGAGTTGTTTACAAGTGTGAAACTTATTTTAGGCTCAAATCTCACACTGTATGTAGTCTATCGATTAATTATTTTGTATTTTTAAATTTTCATTTGATGGAAATTACGGTGAGTGAAAAATAGCAATAGATAAAAAAAATGTAAAAAAAATCCTTACTCGGCAACTTGGTGTGTTGATGAAAGAGCGCAGATTCCAGTCCCGTAAAACAGGGGAGAAATGGATTTGATTCCCGTCGTGACAATCTCTTTTTCATCCATGCAAATTTCCAACTATCTAGGCAGAAATCTGCAGCTTCTGGGAGGCTTCCAAGACGAGATATGGCCGTGGCACGTCCAATCCACACCACAGGCGTACATGTCGGAGGGACAGTGCATGCAAGCTTTAACATGTTATAACATTTAATTCTGCTACAGAGCATCCCTCATCCCTAATACAGAGCAGATTGCCGGTGCCCTGGATGCATATATGTGTAGTGCCTGGTGCCTGGTGCTTGTCTCTGCCCCTGCAGTTAACAAATGGGCATGCCGAAAAAAGTATTTGGATGCTACTCTGGTACCCGCAGGTGTGATCTTGATGAGCTTATACCATGTTTATCTGGTTTACAGGATCGCCCAACATCCCAAGACCACAGCAATCGGCGTGAATAACATCAATAGACGCCTATGGGTTCACGCCATTATGAAGGTGAATGAATGCTCTGTCTCTCATCAATTTCATTGCAAAATTGCAGACAATTGCAAGTTTAATTTGACATAATTTTGTAGGAAAGGATGAAGAACGGAGTTTTGGCTGTGCAAACGATCAGGAACAGCATAATGGCGTCGACCCTTTTAGCCTCCACCGCCATAATGCTCTGCTCTGTGGTGGGATTACTGCTGGGAATGGGAAGCCGGCCTGATGAGTTTATTCTGTATGGGAGGAGGGGATCGATGACCTCGTCTGTATGGGAGGGGATCGGTGACCTTGTCTCTCAAGTGTCTACTGGTGTCGGTGTGCTTTCTGGTGGCCTTTGTATGCCACGCCCAATGCGTACGCTATTACAGTCATGTCAGGTTTCTGATCACCACGTCGCCCTCAGAGGCGAAGATGGAGAGCAGTGATGCTCATGCTGAGTACGTGAGCAGAGGAAGATTGTGTGTTGCAGGCAGATTGTGCAGTGTTCCGTCTTTATCTATTTATTGACACCCACCATAAACAACTATCTGAAAATAGTTTCATGATAAGCTGTTTATGGCGTGAGAGGTTTCCGCATTCACAATATATATAATCTATTGGTTAATTAAAATTAAATTGCGCCTCTTTTTGGATGGTAGGGAAGGCTGATCATGCTCTTTTTTTTGGGATGATGCTTGGAACCAGCATATGGAATTTCTTGATATTCTCGACTTAAATTATAAATGTGTTGAAGTTGCTTAGAATTATGTTTCTATTTTTAGTATGTTACAAGATGGTGTAAAGATTTGGAAATAGAAACATAAAGAAATTTGGTTGGGCCAACAATTCCCTTATCTCGTTGATCGACAAGCTCATATTTTAGCTTCATGGAAAGTCTCTTTAGATAGACATTCAGATTTCCTTGGATGGGATGTGAAAGGTATGGGATCTACACGATGCAAGATAGTTATAAAGCTTTTTTGGCTGAGAACCTAGAAGTTAAGAATTTTAGATTTTAGAAACGAATTTGGCATCCCAAATGTTGGCTTAAGGTGAACGTTTCATGTGGCTTGGTCCTTGTGGCTCTTGATAAATTTCTTCATTATGATAATCTTTGAAAGCATGGAATTGTTGGTCCAAATAAATGTATTGCATGACTTCAAGTTGAAGAGTTTGGGCAACATCTTCTTCTAGACTATCCTTTTATCACTTTCCTTCGTTGATTATGGTGTGATTTGGTGGGCATTTCATAGAATAATTATGAGTCTATCCAAGACCTCGTCAATCAATCATCCTTCATTGAAGCTAAAAGTCCTTAATATATTGCATGATATTGGTCCTAGTCTAATTTGTTGGAATATTTGGTGGGAATGTGATCAATAGATTTTCAATGATACTTTCAGGCATGTTTGTCAAGTTTGGAGTAGAATAATGGCCAATTTGAAAGAAACTGTTAGAGTAAAGGTTTTAACTTAATTATGTTAATTAAGTTACCTTTATTCCTCTCTTAAGATTTCACTTTAGTTTGCATATTGTGACATTTAATAATTATATTAATTATTAAATGTCTACCTATTAGGGTTTCTTTAGGGTTGCACAATCTCCTTTTATAAGGATTGATCATTGTATTTTATACTTACTCTCTGATTAATACATTTTTCATATTTTAGAGTTTCAAAACCCTCTCTTGCTTTTTTCTCCATTCTCTTCCCTGTGACAGGTATCTCTTTGCATGCAGGTGTTCTTGGTCTCTGAAGTTGGTTTTGACAACTTCTACATGGTATCAGAACCTTGATTTGTAGCCCCTTCTCAGATTTCTGGAGAAAATCAATGCAGAGTCGTTCGGGATTCCTCGAGGGTTTCATACCTTGAGTTTGTCTCTCTATTTGGGTGTTTTTGCATGGTTACTTTCGGTGTATGTTGGAGGAAATCTAAGCTCATTTTCGATTCCAGGGCTGTCGAAAAAGTCAAGATCGACTTTTGTTTCGTCTAAATCCAACATTTTATGCTAGAGTTACGAGGGTTTGAAGATTTGTCAAATCTGGGAGTTGCGAAGCTTCTGGTGCGTTTTCAAGTAGATCGGACCTCGCCATCAGATTCAGAGCATTCGAGAGACGAAAAATGACATATAATACGCCTATGTTCGGCGTCAGCTATTCGTGAGGCAAAAAAAATTTACCCAGCAGGTCGTACGGCCCGCGAGGTATAGGGTACGATAATTTTTTGCAGAATTAAAAAAAAAAATTATTATGTTCTGCATCAACTTTTATTTGGGCTATTAAATATTTTTGGTGGCATTTTTAAATAAATTGGGGGCATATTTTCTATGGAGGCGGTTTATTATTTGCAGGGCCGTACCCTGCAATTGTCGGCCCCGCTTTCTGCATTGGCCCCCTTATTTCTCTGGCCGCCTGTCCCATCAGTCTCCCCACTGGCATATACTATCCGCCGGCCTCCCTTATTTCTCCGGCAGTCGTTTGGCACCACCACCGGTTTTTCTTCCCCCCTGCCAGTTCGCTTTCCACCTGTCGGCTTTCTCTCTTCCGGCAACAGCTCATTCACCAACCCGAGCTCCTTTTTCTTTGGCCCCCGGTCCCATTGTAAGCCCCGGGGGGGGCCTCTCTAACCATCAATGGCGCTAGGAGCATCGCCACCACCGCTCAGCCCGCCCGCCGCCCTCCTAGCGGCGGGTTATTTTTTTCTATTCTGACTGCCTGCGGTCATATGGCAGACCAAGGGCTAAAGCAGAAGGAGCTAGATTTTTGCGCCCGTTTAGCCTTGATGTACCCTGAAGTGCCTCTTTATAGCCCTTTTTTTCATTTCGTCATAACTTTTGATCTCGGAGGCAAATTTTTTGAAACGAGATATCGTCGGAAAGCTGGCGAGCCCAATTTTCTGATGGTGCAGTGTGTTTCCAAGAATTTTGCTATTTGATGGGAGTTTTTTTCCAATTGAAGTCAAATGTTCATATTTCACTTCGGAGGGCATATTTTTTGACTCGGTGATCTTTTTTTCGTCATTCTTGCGGCATCGGAAAGCTGATTATGTCCTCTACACAGATCTGACATCAATTTTTATTTTCTGTTTATGCATGTTTGTATGCTCTCCTTTTACAATCGTTGGGTTATTGTAATAAATGAACTGATATAAAGTTCCATCAGGGGGGTTTCTTGCATAATAAATCTGATTAGAGTGTAGTTTTCACTTTGACCTCCATCTTCATTTTGTTTTGATGGCAACTCGCATGAGTCTATCTGGTTTTCTAGTTTCTTTTGGCCACATCTTGTCTTAGCTTGACACATCTCAGATTCACATCAGTTCACACTTTAGATTGAGAGTCTATGGTTAATGATCCGCATTGGATCCATCTCAGTTTGAGGGCCATGTTTTTATGGTTAATGTTCCAAAGTCTTCATGGTACTCCTTCCCATGGAAGAGTTTTAGTCACAGTTCGGCATCGGCATCGAGATACATAGTTTCCAAATTTTGTCATCATTTCATTTACTGTTGCTTCACAGATTCCAGGGTTGTTCCAGTTTGTGAGTTTTCCAGTGTTTCGTGGCATCGGGTCTACTGTCACATTATCATGATTCTGGTTTTGGTTTCAGTTGTAGACAAAAGTATCTTTCCTTGCTTGTCGGATTGCGGTTCCAGTGTTACTCCACAGTGTTCTTCCAGTGCTTCTTTGCAGCAGTCATCTCATTGTAGGGGGGTTTTGTCCCACTGGGTTTTCCTTCTCTACCTCATCTTTGCATTTGTACATGAGTACCTGATCAGGCCTTGTTGTCGGGACTCATCTATGCATAATAATTTTGCTTCTCCCTAAGTTGCACTTATGGGGGGGTGTTGGTATAATTAATATTTAATTACACTTTGCATAAGTTTACTTAGGCTTTATTTAATTCCTAAGTTATAGGTTCCTATCCTTATCTTATTGAGCTATTTTGTTGCTCAAGATAAGATTAGGGTTATGCATCTTTGCTTTTATAAAGCAAATCATTATCTTGTAATTATTGAATTCTCGAATAATATTATGTTGCACATCTTTTTGCAACCTCTCTTGCTTTTTTGTTTTTCTCTTTTGTGGAAGGTCTTTTCTAGTTTGCAAATCTGATCTTGGTTTCTAACAGAAACTTGTCAAGTTTTGATTCCAGATTATCAAGCAAATTCCTGGTGAGAATTTTAAGTGTTGATGAGACTGGAGATTTTAGTGGTATCTCCTTCATCTACTTCTTTCAACAATCTTCATGATTATCAAATTACTAAATGGGTTTACCCTCCTTCTAGCTTGGTTAAAATTAATGTTGATAGAGCTTAAAAAGGCAATCTTGGAAATGATGGCATGGGAGGTGTGTGTCGTGACCATAATAGCAAGGTTAAGTTCTATTTGTTGGCAGTTTTGGTGTTGCTTCCAATAACTTTGTTGAGGTTATGGCCATTCACCAAGCTCTTTTAGTAGCTAAGATAAAGCATCTTTCTCATACTATTCTAGAATCTAACTCTAAAATTTTGATTGATCATTTCAACAATAAGTCTTCCTCTTACTTCTAGGAGTGGCAATTGAATGAATGTAAGAAAGACATTGGCATCCTTATTCATGGTTTCAATGGTTTGAATGTTGTTTAGTGGAATCATACTAGAAGGAAAGGAAATCAAATTGCTAACTTTTTGGCCAAATCTACTTCCAATTGGAACAATATAAAGTTTGATACTTGAAGTGATCAAGATTGTCCTATATGGGATTTGAACAATGCCTTCAGTGATTTTGTGAAAGTTGACTACAATGTCTCTCTAAATTCTTGATTTCTGCTCGAGTTCTCCTTGATTGGAGTTCTAGCTTTTGGGGTATCTTTCCTGCCAACATTTTTATTCCTTGTGTTAATTGGTTTTCCTTTTGTTTCACTTTTTTTAGCATAAAGGAAGAAAAATTACTTATGATACTCACTGCATGAACAATCTTCAAGGTCACAAAGGTACCTTACAGGAATTGATCAATTGTAAATAAATTCACCTAAAGTTCTTAAAGGATGTAAATGACTGCTAAAGCATTTCTTCTAAAGTTCTTAAAGGATGTAAATGACTGCTAAAGCATTTCTTCTAAAGTTCTTAAAGGATGTAAATGACTGCTAAAGCATTTCTTCTACTAGACAGGACTTAGAATACTAGTGAATCATGTTGGCAGAAATAATCAATTGATATTCAGATTTTCGGTACTTTCCAAATTATTATTTGTAATGTAAACCATGTTGACTTGGTTAGAGGTTGAGAAACTTCGCAAAGATACTCGACTTTCATTAGATGAGTGCAAATAAAATGGTGTGTCTGCATTGTCATGAACATTAAGATATTACATTCCTATGAACTTCTATCCCTTAGCTCCATCCAAGGGAGGTTAGCTCCATCCAAGGGAGGTTAATATACTCTGAAAAGCTTGTTTAATAAGGCCCCAAACACAACCCCGGATGAAATCCTTGCTGTACCATCAAGCAAGGGCAGTTTGTTGATGATGGTCCTGAGAAATGGATGTGTGATGACAGATTGGCAGAAAAGATGAACAGCTGTTTGTACAACAATCTGTTGGTCATATTGCAAGCATTTCATTAGTGGAACATCAAGCAAGGGCAGTTTGTTGATGATGGTCCTGAGAAATGGATGTGTGATGACAGATTGGCAGAAAAGATGAACAGCTGTTTGTACAACAATCTGTTGGTCATATTGCAAGCATTTCATTAGTGGAACATCTTACTCTTGACAGGTAAGATGTTGAAGAATCTTGCTTAAAGTTGTATACTAAAAAGCTGGAACCAAATATGAATAAGCTGTTTGAATTTTTGTAATCACTGTTATAGGCTTGACATGGGACTCTATATCTGTTGCTTTAAGTGCTTTCGACTGCTGCCCTTGATTTTGTTAGAGCTTCAGGATGTTGATATATGTTTTTTAAGTATGGTTAGTAGCTTGTTTTAGCCTTTGGCTAGTATAATGTAGCTTGCTAACTATTTTGCAATATACATAAAAAGAAAAAACAGATGGAACATAAACCTGTGTAGCAACAAAACAAAAAACACAAGGGCACTTTAAAAATATTCTACGGAAATGAACCACATGCAGACCAAGTTTAATCCACCATAATAGAATCCGCGACCTAATTTGACATGGAATTAGGAAAGCAATTGAAAGAGGCGACCTATTTTGAGGAAAAATTGTCCCAATTTATTTGTTTAATTCACGCACATTGCTTTAAACAGGCCCTAGAAAATAAAGCATTTTGACACAAACAACATTTAAAGCAATTAAATGAGTATGGGGAGATGAATTTTTACAAATGTGTAGGATCATGTAGGATCATTGAAACCATTGATCTATTTCAAGACTACCCTAGATGAAGCCAATACCACAGGCTCCGATCCTGAAGATCCACAATACAAAGATCTCATATTTTCAGTGACTTTTTACTTCTTAACATCACAATATACAATATATTTTAGTTATAAAAGTAACTACCTACCTTCACATATTGCGCAAGTTGTGTTGATGGAGGCATATAGGAAGTTACATAGTTAGTTCTCCAATGCTATTTATCTAGCACTATTGTAGCCAAAGAATTTGAAAAATATTTTTTTTATATATTTGGTAAATCAATGATAATCATACTATTTTCCCTGTAAGGATACATTGCCCACACAATAAACATTATAAATGCCCTTATCATAATTTTTCGCAGAATTGAACACAACCCTTAATAACAGATGGATAACGAGCACAATCCAATTTCCAAGAAATGTTATTGCATACATGTTATATACCCGTTGCTTGGCTTGAAAATAATAGACAGCAATTAAACTGACAGTAACAGTTTACAGAAAATTCTACTGATAACATTATTGAGATGTCAGTCACAATGTTTGCCAAAAAACACTCCCTGCTTGAACTCTGGGCGCTTAAGTAACAAATGTGCCATCTCTTCAACTACTTACAACTGAACATAGCTAGCAATTACCTTACAAAGAATCAACTTAAAATAGGTAATTATACCCTACCAAAGAATTATCTATGACACAAATTCAGGTACAGGCTTAGGCATCCAACTTTCTGGCGCCCTACATGAAGATGAGCGAAACTCTTCACGATTTCTGGTACTTCTAGGTTGTATATTAAGATAACTTCATTATCTGAAACTGCTGTTTGTATGCCATAAATGTGGGCAAGAACCTACAAGAAGACCAACAGGGATGCTGAAACCAAGAAAGAAACAACAAATATAAAGGCCTTCTCAATTTGCAGGGAATTACTCCAGTTGGGCAACCATGGATAAGCATCTGGAGGTGGTAACACACAATCATCGCCATTGAAATATATTCTCCGTGGAAAAGCCCATCCTTGTTTGAAAGTAAATGTTCGCATGTCCTTCTGAAAAAGTATTTCAGATTGCACATTTCCATCTTTCCCTGCCTGCATTAGCATGTCATTATAGTATTTAACTCCCCAAAGCATTGCAGTATCATCTGTAGAACAGAGAAGTCCAACATTAATGATGTGAACATCAACGTAACAAGGTAAACCATGACTTAAAGTTACTAACTACTTAAGCAGCTTGCAGTCAAATATTTGCTTACTTATTGCCCCGTATGGAGTTAGTGGTTTATATTGAAAGCTGAAAAGTTGAGTTATGTTGTCAAAATTTGGATGCTGAGCAACAATGTTCCACTGAGTGTAATTCATTCTGTAATTGAAATTTGTGACTGTAACTTTCACTCGCCAATATGCTTTGTAATTCAATTTGACATGCCAGTGTACCCTAATCGGGCACATGTGTGGGGTGCACTGTATGAGAGGGGCAAAGTTCTTAGTTGGTGTGTTTATACCCGGAGTTTTCAGCATCTGTGCACCTTGCCTGCAGGAAAATCACAGAAAATCCAGGTTAGCATCCAAATTCTAATTACCAATGACTCTTTTTTCATTTTCAAAAAATAAGTGTTTTCTTAAAAATGTCAGCATAAACTTGGCAAAGAAGCCAAGGGAAAATATTTGACCAGCTCTGCAGGTCCCTTTCAAGCAGATTTCTTAAGCATGTCAGTATGAATTTAGCAAAGAAGCCAAGAGAAAATATTTGACCATCTCTGCACGTCCCTTTAAAGCAGTATGCATAGATCCAGAAACAGATGTTGTGTATATATTGCAGATTCACATTCATATATGAGTACTCAGTGATGCATACTAAGACATATCAGACAATCATATTCGAGGTGTTTAGACCGGATTATCATTATTGGGAAAAAAACAATAAGCAAACTTACTCAACACAAGAGCCTGGTTGTGTAATATTGTTCTGACAACCACACGTACAAACTGGACATGGAACTATAGTATCATTGTAGAATGATGATAGTGAAACACAACAAGTTGGAGTTTTCTGAGCAAGAAATTGGGAGTATGTACATGTTACATTCCATGTCACTGCAAAGGAAAATCCACTTCGTCTCATTAGGTAAATAGCATGTTATATTGCCAACAAATGGTTAGCATAAAGAGTGAACCCAATCAAGAAGATACCAAACACCCACTGAATTTATAAACCATAAATATTTGCATAGAGGATCATAACTTACTAAGGGCTTGAGTGAACCGGCGGCCATCTGCAGATAGAAACAAACTGGATTTGACCTTCTTGGCTGGGCCACAAGTATATCCTGGTCCAGGTGCCTTGAGAGTAAAATTTTTGGGCAACCGCACTGTTGTGTTTGATGTCCCTGCACTACCAACACTAACTTGGAAAGCACTTACAGCATTTATTGGATCTTGGGCCCAAGAGGCAATCACTCCACCTTTGCAACAATTAGCGATCTGTTGGTTGTAAGGAGTTCCAGGAAGCAAATCCACAACAGTTGGAGTTTTCATACAACAATGTGGAATGTTCCCCTTGAATCGGGAGCAATCTCCTTGCTGTGTTGTCTGAGAACCAACCATCGACCAGATCACTTCCTTCTTTGCCCAAGTCCACGCCAAGGTCCATCCGGGAGACTGAATATGTCTGTACTGCTGAAAATTGTACATAGTCACAACGGCCTGCAGAGATAAAGAGAGGACCACTTTAGCCCACGGTCAACAGAATAGCAATCCTATTTTATGCTTATAGATGTTCTCTGCCCAGCTACAAATGTTTTTTCTTTGTGGTAAAAACTAAACTAGTGCAGATCTACAGGTGACGTGAGCGAGAGAGGTGTCCATAAGCTTTACATAAATCGATCCTAGAATGGCATGGCTTTTCAAGGATTCTCCCCAAATATAAATTACATGCGGATCTGGTTCGTATCTAATCCTGGGGTTATGATTGCTTTCCTTTTCATACAATGCTGATCCTTACTTGCAGTTGCTTCATGCAGTGTTTGTGTGTGAAAGTAATTCCTTTTACAACCCACAAACCTATGTCAAATGCAATGGCCTGATCTTGCTAGGAATGCTGCTTACCACTGGACACCAATAACATACAACCGTGTAACTTCAAGTACATGTTTCCTGAAAAATTGTTCAGGAGAATAGTCTGCTTAGCACTCATTGCATCTAGGTGATGCTCGCATGTAGTTTCAGATCAACAAAGTTTGATCCATATTTTGCGGGTAGTGTTTCATAAGAAACCATCTCTCATAACCAAGAATGGTCCACTTTGTACTCTTACATCTATTCTCATATGGTGAAGCACCCAAACAACATATGTACTATGTAATGATTTTGGTAGTACCGCCTGATCTTGTTACAACTGCTGCTTAGCTCTAGAAGCTAACAGCATATGAGCTACATTATGATTTTGCAGAATCCAATTGCACAATTTCAACATTAATCTTGATCTACCCATATTTCATTAGTGGTTCACAAGAATGCTCCAGGTAGCACTCCTTGTATCTAGTCGATGCTCACATATAATTTCAAGTCAACAAAAACTGATCGATATTTTGTAAGTAGTGATTCATTGGAATACATCTTCCAATGACCAAGAATGGTCCACTTAGCAGTCATTGCATCTAGGTTCACATGATCAAGCACCCTAACAACATATGATTATGAACTATGTGATGATTTTGCTACAACTGTCTGATCTTGATATGACTACTGCTTAATAATAGATGCCACCAACATATGATTTATGTGATGATTTTGCAGGATTCAACGGGGCAATGTTGAATCAATTTTCATCAATCATGTTTGATAGAGTTTCAAAAAACGGCATCTTTGACACTCATTGCATCTGAGTGATGCTCATAGAATATCATGGCAATAAAGATTGATCCTTATTTTCTGAATTGTGGTTCAACCAATCTCCCATGAAAAAGAATGGTCCATTTCTCACTCATTGCATCTATGCTCACATGATGGAGCACCCATACGCTCTGGTAGATCGCATCTGAGTACCACTGTGGCTCATGCATGCTTAACCATGTATTTTTTGGAACTTTTTCCCACAATCAAGCCGAAATAACTTGCTACCCCATAAAACTGTATATGCAATGTAGAACCCTGTGTTTTCCATTGCATTGTGCACATAGGTGAAAGGCGTGCGTATCCAAAAACCCATATGAATCCCCGATTTCATACAAAGCTATTTAACTCAAAAACCAAACTACTCCCTGGCTTGTGGAAAAGAAAGAAAATGGCTACTTACCACATAGCCATCTGGAGTCCACGAAATGACATCCCATTTGATTGTTATGTTGCCATTTGGATCTAGTGGGTCATAAGCACCTGCACCAAACAAATGGATCCGCGGATCTAAACTCTCAACAAACTTCACGATTACATAATCAATCAGGTAAATAGATGGTGAAGTATAGCACAAGTTTCCAACCACATGAAGAACAATCAGATCTAATGAAAATAAACCAAAGCGGAGTAAAATTCAAGAAAAGGAAATGCTGATCCGAAATTCAAGTAACAGGTCACATAGATTACCAGTCGGAGAGAATGCAAAGACAAGAGTTAAAGTGAAGGCGAGCAGCATTTGAGATGTGAAACACCATCTTCTGCTGTTGAGTGCCTCCATAATGATGGAGACTCCGTATCCAGAAAAATGTCTTGGCTTAGGTATTCAGCAACCCCCCACTCCTCAACTCTGTCTCCTCAACTCTACACCCTCCCAGCAAAAACATATATCATAACACAATTTAGTTCACACCTACAAACAGTAATACTAGGTCTATATTTTTCCAGCTTAGTAAAGGCGTTACACTTGACTGCAGACTCAGTTGAGGGCAGGTGGGGTTTAATTTCTCAACTACAGTTAACAATGACTCTCCTTGGGACCACCTACCACATCACTCATGTTTCGGCCTGGGTTAGAGTGTCGGCGGGGGTTTATTTAATCTCAGAGAGTTTGTCATATGATTATTTTTTGTGGGTTTTGATCGTCATCACTCAGATTCTTGTGCTTCTTGTGTTTTTGTGTGGATGTATTTGGATACTTGGTTTGTCATTAACCAGGAGACGGGAAAATTAAAGGCATATGACGGTGACATGAGGGTAACACAGCTTTCATGCACTAATACCTACCTCCTCACTGCCTTGTATTGACTTCCATATATTTAACAAATTTGCGTATTTGATGGGAGAGCATCTCCTACGCGCAAACGCGTCAGCTAGAATCACATGTTAAGGACACATGATTTTAGTATATAATTCAATCATTTTCATGCATTCATTAATCTATGACCGGGTCTATCACTTATATTATATTGCCTTGTTTTAAACTTCATTTGAGTGGTATATTTATCTTGAATGTGGTTGTAATGGTTATCTAGTCGTTTGGATCATTAGCATAATTGTATTTTTTTTATTTTAAATTTCAATTTCTTTCATTTCAAGGACGATTCTTATAATTTGACTATTATATGTTAACATGGGCATCAAAATTTTAAAATTTATAGAAAAATATTATTATAGGTTATTATTATGAAATCACACGCTACAAGATATTTTTGAATATTGTACAATCTTGTCTTATTTTTGTTGGTGTGAATAAATGTCTTGTACCTAGTTAATTCACTCACTAGAGAATTAGGGGACATATTCACATGTTAAGTTTACTTAGGTTCTAAGATTCTTTCTAGAAGTCTTAGTTGTCATTTGTAGATCTTATCTTATCCTAGGTTGTTATGACTTAGTTGTCTTATGTGATAGGATTAAGACACTTGGCATGATCTTGTCTAATCATATTTTTGCCTATATAAGCAAAGCATCATATGTACATTGTTATATTTAGTTTGGCTGCTATTTTGGCATTCTTGCATTCTTAATCATAGCATGATATTTTTGCCATTTCTCTCTTGTGGAAGTTATTTTGTCTTGCACGTGATCCTGGGATGTTGAGGAGTTCACCATAAACTCCTACAATTTTGTTGGTATATCAAACATCCTCTAATATACATCAATAAACATTCAAGATCTCTCTATGAGTTAGCAAATGACATCCATTTTCGAGATTTACACTTAAAGTTCGTCACACATTAACTTGCATTAACAAATCAAGAAATTCAACAATTGACTTAGCTGCATTCCTTGTCATTCACACCATAGGAATTCATTGCCACCCCATTATATATCTTACTTTTATTGTTAATTCAATCTTGAGGCTTGATTAAGGCATAAGTCTTAAGCTTCAACCCTTACAAAAATTGTCCACGATTTTCCTTAGTGCCTACCCTGCTTTTCTTATTCAAATACCATCATATGAACATGTATTACAAGTATTGAAAGCTTAGTTTTACAAAGGACATGATTATAGGAAACAAACAATATTATGTCACTAGGAGGATAGGATTATAATCATGATTTATCTCAAACATAGATTTCAAGGGTTCAATTGTCCTAGCTCTCTAATTAGTAAACACCTCTCAAATTTTGATTATTGATCTTTCATCATAGTATGTTCTTAAGTAAAGTTCATATTCCAAGGTAAGTCATCCTCTCTTTTTCCAATTCAACAACACATGTGTAATTTCAAGCCTAGTTAACTCACATCAATCTAGTTAATCATACATAGCTCTCATATTCTAGGGGTTTCATATAAAGTTAATTTATTAGCCTTAGACATTTTTTAAGGTTCAATTTATTTCTCTTTAGGCTTCTTTTATGAGGTTTAAAATTAAAGATTTGAGTCTTTTACAAGTTATAACATTTTAGGAGTAGGAAGGAATAAAATTGCATACCTTGCACTTTTACATCTTCATTTTATATTACTTTGTGTTGAAAATGCAGGTAATTATGTAGCTTTAAAACTTGTAAAACTATTATACTATAGATCTAATTAAGTGTTATTTGTTACAAATTCTTTGTGGATGATTATCTGTTTAGATTCATTTTACCATTTGTAGTAGACAGAAGATTGTAGAAGAATAAAACCAGAAGATAGAAGTGACACAACATATACCGTGGAGAAACCCTTTCGGGAAAAAACTCCACCACCAGAATCAATAGTGCTTGTATTATTTAACCTTAGAACAAGATTACAATAATTTTTTATCAATCCTTGCTTGAGATGCTTCTTTTGCCTTCGACAATTCTTCTTCACAACCTGCAATAAAATCTGATAGAACTCTCTTCAACTTGTTGCAATTTATAGACAATAATGAGCCTTGTAGACTCCAAAGTGTTGAATTTATGTGAACAGATTAAATGCATAGAAAATAATTCAAAAATTAGACAAAATAACACAGCCAATACCCTGGGAAAACCCTCCTCTTGAGGGAGAAAAACCCAGCAACAAAGATCTCTCTTTTATTTATAATAACAGTGACAATATTTCACTTTACAATGAGGTCTAACACAAGACCGATATACAGCACCTGGCAATCTAGAATAACATATAGCAACCTGCCAATTCACACCTGGCAATATCCGGATTGACTAAGCATAGATCTGGCAATATTCGCTTTGCACTGGATGGTCTTCAATCTGTATTATCTCCACACTATGTACAGTTCGCACTGAGTAATGTCTTGGCGCTGAATATGATCGCCCTGTATCTTGAATTCGCACTTTGCTTAATATATTCACACTTGATGATATATTTGCACTTGATAATACATTCGCACTTGATGATACAGAACTGATGTGAATAATCGAACTCTACTAGATGATTACAATGGACGAATCAAGGTGTATAAATACAAGTGAATGGGAGAGATACATCTCAACAAAATCCTTCAAGTCGGCCTCTAAGAAATTGCGTATATTCTTAAATGAAAGTTGGCCTTGATAAATGTTAAATATCTTCTAATAAAAGATCAATTCAAATTCTTTTATGTCGGCCATAATATGAAATGAGTATAATACAAAACAATGAACATAAATTAAATAGCCAATGGCTATCATTCAATTTATGTTTTCACAAAAGAGCTGAGCTGGAAGGAACTACCGAAGCTGCTATATCATTAACACTCCCTCTCAGCTAGGGAGAGAACTTCCAGCTGCATAATCCAAAACATCTCCATATGAGGTCCATCTGCCATCATTGCCTACAATCAGATATAAAGAGAGGAATATCACCTCAACGTGATATTAGATATCGTCTCGATATCAACCATCAAATGGTAAGTACTAGTGTTCATCACTTGCGTGATGTTGTCACCTCAACGTGACTTTCACCATGGCTCTCCCAGAGGGTGAAACACAAGTACAACATATGTCATGGAGTCGCACACATGACATCCACCATGACACAGCTCAGAGGGTGGAAACAAGGGCTTTCACCCCAAATTCTTCCGTCACAGAAGAAAATGCATTAAGAAGGCTCACTGATACTGAGACTCATACTCAGTCAAGGCTGGATTCTCCACCATACCAAGCTTATCTTGGAAGTATACAAACTTTATCCTGGCGAGAGGCTTGGTGAGAATATCTGCCGTCTGTTCATCAGTGCTAATGTACCTCAACTGTACAGCCTTTTGTAGTACCATGTCTCTGATATAGTGGTACTTGATCTCAACATGCTTGGATCTGTCATGAAACACAGGATTGACAGAAAGCTTCACACAACTCTGACTATCACAATGAATAATAGTAGGCTCCATTGATTGTCCAAACAATCCTGCAAGGAGCTTATGAAGCCACACTGCTTCCCGAGTTGCCATGCAAGCTGCAATGTACTCAGCCTCTGTTGTACTCAATGCTACAGAAGACTGCTTCCTGGTGCACCAGGAAATCATAGTAGAACCCAAACTGAAGCAACAGCCAGAGGTGCTCTTCCGATCTGTGACACAACCTGCCCAATCAGAATCAGTGAAACCAAGTAACTCCAAGTTTGCATCTGAAGTATACTTCAACCCATATCCAACTGTGCCATGCAAGTATCTCAGGATATGTTTAGCTGCAACAAGATGTATCTATCTTGGATCACACATAAACTGGCTAAGTGCACTCACTGCATAGCAAATATCAGGTCTAGTGTTAACTATATACATCAAGGATCCAATCAGCTATATGTACAACATAGGATCCACCAAATTTGAACTAGTTGCAGACTCCTTCAATTTATGAAGATTGGTCTCCATAGGAGTAGACATGGATTTGCAATCCATCATGCCAAATCTCTTAAGTATGCCAATGGTGTACTTTCCTTAACTTAGAATCATACCATCTGACTTCTGCCAGACTTCTAAACCAAGGAAGTAATGCATGAGCCCAAGGTCCTTCATCTCAAATTTAGAAGTTAAGTCCTTACATTCAAGAATCAGGTGATCTTCTCCAGTGAGGATTAGATCATCAACATATAAAACCAAAATTAATGCATCACCATTGATTACCTTGAAGAAGAGATTTGAATCAGCATCATTCTTCAAGAAACCCAAGCTTGATAGATACTGATCAATCCTTTCGTACCATGCACGAGGAGCTTGCTTAAGACCATACAAGGCCTTCTTCAGCTTGCAAACATGAGACTCCTTCCCATGAATCTCAAATCCATCAGGTTGCTCTATGTAAACCTCTTCCTCAATCACTCCATTGAGAAAGGTTGTCTTCACATCCATTGGTGAATCTTCCATCCTCTAGATGCAGCAATAGCAATGATGGTTCGGAGAAGTGTAGCGAGCAACGAGCAAAAGTCTCATCATAATCAACTCCCTCTTTCTAAGAAAACCCACGAGCCACAAATCTTGCCTTGTACTTCTCAATGCTTCCATCTGCAGCATGCTTAATCTTGAATAGCCATTTAGAAGATACCACAGACTTGCCCTCGGGTCTAGGAATGATATCCCAAACATCATTTTTAAGAATTGACTGATACTCCTCTGTCATAGCATCTCTCCAGACTTGAAGACTAGATGCTTCCTCAACACAGGAAGGCTTAGATTCTATAATCTAACTCATCAAGGCAACATAACTGGAGAACTTATGTGGCCTTTTGCTTTCTCTGAATGTGCCTCTAGGAGCTGCAAAGCTTTCAGCCTCTTGCATAGTGCGACTAGCCCATAGAGGTCTCTTTCTCCCAATAACAATGTCAGTAGGCCCATCAGTAGGTTCCAAGGGTTCAACTGGATCAAGATCTTCCTTTGGTTCCATTGTCTCCCTCTGAATCTCAGGAGTATGGTCAACTTCCATGTCCTAAGGAGATTCTTCATTATCAATCTCCATATGAATCCCTTTGGATCTCCTAAATGCAACATCTTCCTCAAATGTGACATCCCTACTGATCTCTATCAACTTTTGACGTGGAATGTAAATTCTGTAAGCTTTTGATGTCTCACTGTAGCCCACAAATATTCCCTTCTTACCAGAAGGCTCCAGCTTGGTTCTCTTTTCTTTGGGAACATGAACATAGACAGGACAACCAAAGATCCTCAAGTGACTGACTTCAAGCTTCTTCCCTGTAAAGGCTTCTTATGGAGTCATATTCTCCAAGATCTTGTGAGGACTTCTGTTCTGAACATATACAGCTGTCCTGGAAGCTTCTGCCCATAGGAAAGTTTGCAAATCTTGATCATGGATCATGGCCTTTGTTGCTTCCACAATCGTTCTATTCTTTCTTTCTGCAACACCATTTTGTTAAGGATTATAGGGAACACAAAGCTCCCTCTTAATCCCTGCATCAATACAAAAGTTTTGAAAACTACCAGAGGTGTATTCTCCACCATTGTCAGACCTGAGGACCTTAATTCGTTTACCAGAAAGATTTTCTACCAAAGTTTTAAACTCTTTAAACCTATCCAATACTTCCTCAGATTCTTTAGATTTCAAAAAATAAATCCAAGTCTTCCTAGAGTGATCATCAATGAAAAGAACATAATACAAAAAACCACTCGAAGAAGGAACAGACATAGGACCACATAAATCAGAATGAATTAGATCTAAAATACACTTAGATCTATTTTCTCTACTATGAAAAGGGGCTTTTATATTCTTCCCTAATGTGCAGCCTTTGCATGTACCTTCGTGCTCTTGGTTGAATTTAGGAAGGCCCGTCACCATCTTCTCCATAATAGGTAGGGCTCGGAAGTGTAGGTGAGCCAATCTCCGATGCCAAAGATCACAAAGACTAGAAGAGTCATGAACCAACGCTTGAAGAGAATGAGAGCAAACCTTGTAGAGGTCATCATATCTAACTCCAATTACTTGAGCATCCTTGAAGCTAGAGTTCTGCATCCACACTAGAACTTTGCCTTTGGAGAAGGCAACTTGATATCCTTTATCTTCCAAAGCTGAAATAGAAATAAGATTACGCTTGATTCCGGGAACATAAAGAACATTACCCAATTGAAACGATATGCCGGAATCCAAATGAAGTGTGGAGGTCCCAATTCCTTTTACGAAGTAGCTGGCATCATCTCCAATGATGACTTGTTCAGAAGATTCCTTTTCCACCAAACTCGATAAGTGCTCCTTGAAGCCGGTTATGTGACGAGAGGTACCACTATCAATTATCCAAGTGTTGGTGTCGGAAGGTACATTGCTTGATAATGCTGAATGGGACAGATATTCACTTGAATCCTCAACCTTCAAATCATACACCATCTTGACAAACTGAACAAATGGGATAATCTGAGTGCAATAATCTGATCACGATCCTCAAACCCGCTCTGATACCATGTTGAATTTATGTGAATAGATTAAATGCACAAAAAATAATTCAAAAATCAGACAAAATAACACAGCCGATACCCTGGGAAAACCCTCCTCTTAAGGGAGAAAAACCCAACAACAAAGATCTCTCTTTTATTTATAATAACAGTGACAATATTTCACTTTATAATGAGGTCTAACACAAGATCGATATACAGCACCTGGCAATCTGGAATAACATATAGCAACCTGCCAATTCACACCTGGCAATATCCGAATTGACTAAGCATAGATCTGGCAATATTCGCTTTGCACTGGATGGTCTTCAATCTGTATTATCTCCACACTGTGTACAGTTCGCACTGAGTAATGTCTTGGTGCTGAATATGATCGCCCTGTATCTTGAATTTGCACTTTGCTTAATATATTCACACTTGATGATATATTCGCACTTGATAATACATTCACACTTGATAATACATTCGCACTTGATGATACAGAACTGATGTGAATAACCGAACTCTACTAGATGATTACAATGGACGGATCAAGGTGTATAAATACAAGTGAATGGGAGAGATACATCTCAACAAAATCCTTCAAGTCGGCCTCTAAGAAATCGCATATATTCTTAAATGAAAGTCGGCCTTGATAAATGTTAAATATCTTCTAATAAAAGATCAACTCGAATTCTTTTATGTCAGCCATAATATGAAATGAGTATAATACAAAACAATGAACATAAATTAAATAGCCACCGGCTATCATTCAATTTATGTTTCCACAAAAGAGCTGAGCTGGAAGGAACTACCGAAGCTGCTATATCATTAACACAAAGAGTTTACAATTACAAAGCACAAAGCTTATCTCACAAAATATTCACCTATTCTTTGCAAGTAGAGTTCTTTCGTGAAAAACAATGTCAAACCAAGTCCATCAATTTGGGCGTCCCAAACTAAAGTTCTAACTCAACGTTGATTACAAAGATATCTTGTAAGCTTCTCCTCAAAGTTGACGCCCATGAATGGGCCCACTTAACTCAGCCTTATAAAATATCTTATCATGCAAAAGTGTTAACTCCAAGATGCCAACTTGGGTGCCCAAGATGGGTCCAAGTCAATCTTTGTTAACTAAAACATATCTCTCCACCATTCATGCAAATATCATGCATGATTGATCATCCCCACTTAACTGAATGTATCACCTATTATATGTCATGCAACTCAAGTCATTAGTCATGCATTCCAAGTCAACTAAAGTCAACTAGCATTCAACTGAAACTAACTACATGCAACTAAAGATAATTGAAGCATAACTGAACTGAACTGAACTGAACTGAACTGAACTGAACTGAACTGATACTGAACTGAACTGATCTGAACTAAACTGAACTGAACTCCATGCATGTAAACACCAATCCCTAACTTCTAGGATCTTTACATACATTACTGAAGTGTTATCTTTTACTCCAAACAGTTAACTTAACTCAAGGTGAGTTCCACCTTCCATGTGGGTGCCCCATGTGCTCCTATTTTGTAGTATCTTTTCATGGGCGTCCCCACATGTTCCTATCATTTAGAATTAATTACAAATGTCAATTTACATGTTCATTTTATTTGAATTTAATCTCTTTCTAATCCTATTGTTGGGGAACACTTTCTAAGGACTTAGGAGATACATGAAATATGTTTAGGATTGCAATTAAATGGCACCCTATTCCCAACATTCTCCCACTTGACATTATACATTGCAATTATTTTAAACAAGGAATCATTATTATAAATCAAGTACAAGACTCAAGGCCAATGGTCTTCTTGCACCAACTAATCAATCCATGCCAACTTCAAATGCAACCTGCATAATCATGAAGCTCCAAGCAAATGATTAATACTCAAAACCAAGAGAACTTATCTATAGGAACTGGTTTTCTAAGATAATTTGTGGCATTAATCAAAGTGTCAACTTTCTCAATTAATACCTTCCTACTCTCAACCATTTCTCGCACAAAGTGATATTGAACATCAACATGCTTAGTATGAGCATGATACATAGGATTTTTGGCTAAACAAATAACACTTTGACTATCACATTCAAGTTTAACTTGCAATTAAAACCAATACCTTTCCCAAGTGTCTATAACTAAACTACCTCTTTGGAGGCATGTGAAACCACCGAGTGTGTTGAACTCATGTCCAACTAAGGTGTAGGTTTCTCGGTCTTTACTATTGAAAAAAAATTCTTACAAGTAACCAATCCAACATATATCTCTTACCATAAGAGAACTCAAGCCTCAGCTATTTCTCCAAGTATCCATGAGGACCTGTAACCAACCAATCCATGCCAAACTCCAAATGCAACCTAGCACTATCATGAAGTAATCAAGCAAATGATTATTGTACCCAATACTTAAGAGAACTACACAAGATCAATGTCAAAGCTCCAATCATGAATCAGGAACATAAACATGACAACATGATCTAACCATCTCCTACCAGGAGATCACATGCACCTTAACATATATACATCCTAGTCTCAAGAGAACAAGTACCATGGAAAACTCTAAACGTGTATCAAGAGTAAACCATGACATAATAGCAACCACTCTAAACCAAGAAAAAACCATATCCCCAATCACATGAAGATAACCTTACCAATGACGCATCCACATCACTACCAACAACTCCCACTGAACCGCGGTACATGGCATCATGACTACCATCCTCCTCATGAAAATAATTCTTTAACATCAAGCAAAGTATCATCACTAACAATTTTACATGAAATGATCAAAGCATGATTACCGTCATCTGAGGATTCCTCTGTAGAAGAATCAGAACTCTTTTTCTTGTTCTTACAATCCTTCTTCACATGTCCCGATTTCCCATAGTTCCAACACTTTACCTTACTCCATCCTTTGGACTTACCCTTCCCTTCCTTGCCTCCCTTAGGTTTCTTTTTCTCAGGCCTACCTTTTACAAACAAGGCATCTTGGATTTATGTTTTAGACTTCCTCTTCATCTCCTCTGATAGGAGAGTAGGAATTATATTGTCCATCTTTAGATCTGCACCACTACCACTAATAGCAACAATTAGATTTTCCCAAGATTTTGGTAAAGAACAAAGTAACAAAATGCATTTATCTTCATCTTCTAGCTTTACACATGTATAGATGCTAACTGACTTAGAATCAAATTAAAAGCATTCAAATGATTTGCAACATAATCACCATCTTTCATCTTTAAAGAATACAACTGTCTTCTTAGATACAACTTATTAGTAACACTTTTGGTTTGATATATATCACCTATTCTCTTCCACAGTTTATATGTAGTAGTTTCTTCTCAAGAGAACAACATTAGCAAGACATAATCTTATGGTCCCTCTTGACTTCTTATCAGAGCTAACGATTGGATAGAGTTTGGGATGCCTTTCTCTTAAAAGTTTGAAGCTTTTTTGGCTGTAGTGGTAGCTTTTACTATTGTGTTATTGCTGATTTTGGAAAATAAGTTTGTTACAATGAGTTTTAATTCTCGTGTTGGGAATAGGATGTCATTTAATTGCAATCCTAAACATATTTCATGTATCTTCTAAGTCCTTGGAAAGTGTTCCCCAACACTAGGATTAGAAAGAGATTAAATTTGAATGAAATGAACATGTTAATTGACTAAATGATAAAAACATGTGAGGGCCTCCAAGATGAGTTCCTAAATAATAGGAGCACATGGGGCACCCACATGGAAGGTGGAACTCACCTTGAGTTATGTTAACTATTTGGAGTAAAAGATAACACTTCAGTAATGCATGTAAAGTTCCTAGAAGTTAGGGATTGATGTTTACATGCATGGAGTTCAGTTCAGTTTAGTTTAGTTCAATTCAGTTATGGTTCAGTTATCTTCAGTTGCATGTAGTTAGTTTGAGTTGCATGTTAGTTGTCTTCAATTGGCTTGAATTTCCTGCTAATGACTTGAGTTGCATGACAGATAACAGGTGACTACTTTCAGTTAACAGGGGATGATCAATCATGCATGATATTTGCATGAATGGTGGAGAGATATGTTTCAGTTAACAGAGATTGACTTGAACCCGCCTTGGGCACCCAAGTTGGCATCTTGGAGTTAACACTTTTGCATGATAAGATATTTTATAAGGCTGAGTTAAGTGGGGCCATTCTTGGGTGCCAACTTTGAGGAGAAGCTTACAAGATATCTTTGGATCAACGTTGAGTTATGACTTCATTTTTGGATGCCCAAATTGATGGACTTGTTTTGACATTGTTCTTCACGGAAGAACTCTACTTGCAAAGAATAGGTGTGGGTTTTGTGAGATAAGCATTGTGCTTTGTAATTGTAAACTCTTTTTATTGTCTATTTATTGCAGCAAGTTGAAGAGAGTTTTATCAGATTTTATTGTAGGTTGTGAAGAAGAATTGTTGAAGGCAAAAGAAGCATCTCAAGTAAGGATTGATAAAGAATTATTGTAATTTTGTTCTAAGGTTAAATAATACAAGCACTATTGATTCTGGTGGTGGATTTTTTTCCCGAAAGGGTTTCTCCACGGTATATGTTGTGTCACTTCTATCTTCTGGTCTTATTCTTCTACAATCTTATGTCTATTTCTACAAATGGTAAAATGAATCTAAACAAATAATCACCCACAAAGAAATTGTAACAAAGAACACTTATTTAGATCTACAGTATAATATTTTTACAAGTTTTAAAGCTACATAATTACCTCCATTTTCAACATTTGGTATCAGAGCTAACAAATGGGTAGAGTTTGGGATGCCTTTCTCTTAAAAGTTTGAAGGTTTTTTGGTTGTAGTGGGAGCTTTTACTATTGTGTTATTGTTGATTTTGGAAAATCAGTTTGTTACAATGAGTTTTAATTCTCGTTTAGATATTGAAAGATTCAATGGATCTAATTATGAGATGTGGAAATTAAAAATGGAGGATCTCCTTGAAGAGAGAGATCAGTGATTAGTTGTTGGTAATGAGACAAAGTCACCTACAACGATGTCAAATGAGGATTGGGCTAAGCTTGATAAGAAAGAAGAGGGACCATAAGATTATGTCTTGTTGATGTTGTTCTCTTGAATGTTTCAGAAGAAACTACTACATATAAGTTGTGGAAGAGAATAAGTGATATTTATCAAACTAAAAGTCTTTCTAATAAGTTGTATCTGAAAAGATAGTTGTATTCTTTAAAGATGAAAGATGGTGTTTCTATTGCAAATCATTTGAATTATTTTAATTTGATTCTAAGTTGGTTAGTATCTGTAGATGTAAAGCTAGAAGATGAAGATAAATGCATTTTGTTACTTTATTCTTTACCAGAGTCTTGGGAAAATCTAATTGTTGCTATCAGTAGTAGTGGAGAAATAGGATCATGTTATGATCTTCCTAGCAAAAGATGATCAACACATAAGCAATAACATGCAAAAATAATAAGTTGTAGCTATAAATACCCTTATATTTATGAAAAAAAAATACAAAGTATCACTAGTCTCTTCAAAGGGGCAACCTCCTTAAGAGAAGAACCTTTGATACAAAATGTGAATCAAGTTGCTCCTATCTTTATTACAACACCAATATATAAGCATAAAAAAGTGACTTGGTAAATATAACCAAAGTGAGATAAATCCACACACTTAATTTAATATGAATCCATTATAATATTACAACTTCATGTGATGAAAGTGAAATAAATCTACACAATTAAATATTGACTAAGCATATAAACTATGATTATTACAATGCTCATAATTTAATAATAAAAGGTCAGGATGTAAGGGTTTCAACATCCCTCCCCCCTTGTGAATCATTATCCTTAAGGTTTGAGTTGTGAAAATAATTGTTGAATCTAATAGAGATGATCCCAAGTTGCATATTCTAATTGTAAGCCTCACCACTAGAATAAAATGTCTATGATGGTGTGGTTATTGAGGTGGTGCAAATGTTTGTCAAGAATAGCCTTAGGTTGGAAGATGATACAAATCCAAGAAGTGTCAAATGATCTTTTTAACTATTTCTAAGCTTTAAGTATTTTTGCTTATATGGTTGGAGGCACATAAATATTATGCCCCCTTCAATGAATGTGTTTTTAAAATGATAATAATATGTATGTTGTATCATGTGGTTCTAAGTTGAAATTAAGTTGTCCTTAATAGTTTTAATTATATCATCTTGATAGTTAAGAGTTGAAACAATGGCCTATACCATACTTGGAAGGTATGGCGTGAGAGATGGTGGTGGTTGGTCCTAAATGACTTCATATGGTCTCATCATGTCAATGAATGGTAAAAGGTGGTGTACCACCATTCAACAAGATATAGGAACTTATCCTAATGACTATGTTGCTATGAAGCAAAGAAATGTAAATAGTTCTCCAATAATTTACTAACTATTTCAATCTCACTATCATTTTCTGGGCAATATGCCATTCTCATTTTCAATTGTGTTCCTTAAAGCTCAAATGATTCTTGATAGAAGTTACTTCTAAAGGTGGCATCATAACTACAAATAATTAAAGTGGGCATATCATGGACGTCAAATAATAGGCTACAAAAGGTGTGTTCAATAATAGAGGCTCTATAAGGATGTATCGAGGAATATAAATGGGAATACTTAGCTAGATTATCAACCACCACAAAATAACTAGTTTCTTTTCTAAGGCTGCCTCTAATTAGTAAAAGTCATAAAAATGTCCATCCATAATACACTCAAGATGGGTAACAATTGTAGAGTGACAATATTCCTAGTAGTTTCTCCTTTGTTGCATTGCCATATATCACACTTATCAATAGATTGTGTGATCTAACATGTTTCATGCCAACCTAGTAAAATTTTAATATTTTGAGCTTCCATATTTTTTAAGAATCCAAAATTCTATGTAGATGGCTATGCATATAATTCCTCTAATATTTTTCCCAAAGAGTATAACTTAATACAATACAACACCCTTTATAATCAAAGTATTAGGCATCCCAAGAGTAACTTGACTTAGTTATGGGATCAATTGTTGGCTCCTATTGAAATTGGGATCCTTTTGCCATTTGTGGTTGACCTCCTACAACTAGTCTAGAGTTGGTAAAGCACGTAATGTTGCATGGTCTTTGGATTTATAAGATAGGGAATTTGGTAGATAATATGATAATTATAACCTAATAATTTTGTAACCAATTTTTGTTATTCAAGTGAAGGGAGTTATTATTCCAATAAATATTTAAGGCTATGATAATTTTTTATAGGAACTGTAGGGTTTTGTTGAATGAACAAGATAACTGAGAGGGGAGTGAATCAGTTGTATCTTATTAGAACATCAAAACCCTCATTAACATTTAGATCCACATAACTGAAACTGAAACAACTTTAACACCATGCACAAGAGAACACCAAATTGATGTGGAAAACCCAAGGAGCAAAAAACCACAGTGAGGATTAGCTCACAATATAAGTAATTACAAAACTGATTATAAAGGCTTACTACCAAAAGGGGCACACCACCCTAAAAGGCTCACTGCCAAAATAAAAAAAGAAGATAGAGAAGAAATGTTACACAGAGAACATGATCCCAATGCAACAGAGATTCCACCACAATAGCTCCAACACCTTTGTAATTTGTTTGAATGATTGTAGACACCTTCTACTCACTTCATCCGATAATCCAACATTTGAAAGTTTTCACTGCTTTGCTCAATTTCGCACCTTACAACTCTACAATTCACATTATTCACATCACACACTTCAAAATTTAATCTATCTTTACCTCCTTCAACAATTCAACTCATACTTATACCGTCCTCAACCTTGAAACCCTTTCCAAGGTCTACTATGCACCTCAAACATGCAAATTCAAATTAGGTCAGCGCCAAAACACTTCTGTGGCGAATAGAAGTGAATGCAAACCACATCAAAACTTAATTAGGACCCAAATCAACAACACTACTCAACCACATGCTACCACAAACAATATAAATCCTTCGCATGTAGTGTAAACACCAGGTTAGTCATTACCCATGCAAACACCATTAAAATTTAGAGTACACACTTCCTCAAACCCAAAGATGAATTGTGAACCACACAGCATGCTTGAACATGATCTAGAATATTCCTCAAACATCCTAAAATCCAACAAACTCCTTCGTAACAACTTTCACCTGAAGAATGTACAAACCTAGTACACTCAAATTGAGGTAAACTACCAACACCATCAATATACCTTTAGGATCGCAAGACCTTAAGCATAACTGCGGAGAAACGCTCGAAGCAAAAACATTTCTCCTAGACACCTCTGCAATGCACAGTCACACAGTGGTGAACACAACTTCTACTGTACGATGATCCAACATACCATATCTTGAATATAACATATCTAAATACCTCTCACTGACATATATGAATTGCATAGGTGTATCTTCAAGCTAGAAGAAATGTGGAGCAAAACCAAAACATTTCTATGTAACTTAGAACAATACTGCAACACATTGTTTCCTCTTTTTATCAAATTTTCTCTAAAGCACTTGGAAACCAAGTGCCAGAGACACATCCACATCATCTTCATCACTACTACATCCATAGATAGAATCTTATCAAAGTAACACCAGAGGTTAAAACCAATAGCTTAATTGATGACAACATAATGCAACAAATCAAAGCATAGACAATACCAACTATTCATCTTCAATGTCAATCTTCCTCAACACATGCAATTGACACCAATGATAACACAAGCTTGTTGACATTAATGACAACACCAATATGTACATACTTGCAACAATCTCCCCCTTTTTCATTGATGGCAACACATGATGTGAAAATCTATCAAAGATACAACTCTAAACATACATATTTCCTTTTCTCTTTTCTCTTTACTCACTCTCCCCCTTACATGACTCTCTCTTCAACTGAGTTTCTCTTTCACTTTTTATCACCCCTTGTGTTTATGACTTTTTTCACATGATTCTCTCTCCCCCTTTGACATCAATGGAAAAGGATAAAATGTTTTTCATTATTCTCCCCCTTTGACATTACACAATTGATTTGCAACACTTTTCCATTACTGCTCTAAATACTCCCCCTTAGGAGCACACACCAATCTGAAACAATATGCAATACCACTACCTACTCCCCCTGAGAGGTAGCCACCAACATTAGTCCAGAATAAGGGATAGATCTTGAGATCCACTGGACTGATGCATCTCCTTATGCATCTAGTTCAAAGGAGGGGCAATAACCCCCAACTTCTCCCAAAGATACTCAAAAGTATACTTAGGAAGAGCCTTAGTGAATATGTCAACAATTTGATCCTTTGTAGGTACATATTCAAGCTTCACTTCATTCTCCACAAACTTTTCTCTTAGAAAGTGATATTTGATTGAAATATGTTTTGTCCTTGAATGCATCACCGGATTCTTTGAAATTTTTATTGCACTTGTATTGTCACAAAAGATAGAAATAGGCTCATCATACACCACTATGATATCTTTCAATGTTTGCCTCATCCACAACATATGTGTGCAACAAGATGTTGCTGCAATGTACTCAACCTCAGTAGTAGATAAAGAAACTAAATCTCGTTTCTTACTTAGCCATGACACCAATCTACATCCAAGAAAAAATGCACCACCACTTGTACTTTTTGTATCATCCATACAACCAATCCAATTTGCATCTATGTAACCACTCAATGTGAAATTAGTATCCTTTGGATACCATAAGCCATGATCTAAAGTGCCCTTTAGGTATCTGAATATCCTCTTCACTACTGCAACATGTGACTCTCTACTTGATCTTCTTGAAATCTAGCCACAAGACAAATTGCATGCATGAAATTTGGTCTAGTAGCAGTTAGATATAGTAGTCCACAAATCATTGATCTATACTTTCTCTGATTATCCTTAGGGGATTCATCATTCTTGCTCAATTTGCAACCAGTAAGTATAGGGGTGCATACTGGTTTGGAGTCTTCCATTCCAAACAAGTCTTCAGCATTTCTTTGACATACTTTGACTGTGAAATGAATATTCCTTTATTTGTTTGATTGATTCGTAGCCCAAGGAAGAAATTCATCTCCCCAAATATGGAATTCTCAAACTCTTTTTGCATCTCTTCTGCAAAATTATTACACATAGCTTCATTTACCTCAAAAAATTATATTTCATCAACATACACAACTATAATCAAGATTTGATCTTTTTCAACCTTAAAGTAAATATTACTGTCAATGGTACCAATGTATCAAATACTTATCCAACCTTCCATACCAAGCTCTAGGAGCTTGCTTCAATCCATACAGTGCTTTCTTCAATCTACAGACCATATTAGGTTTATATGATAACTTAAATCCTTCTGGTTGTTCCATGTATACTTCTTCTTGCAACTCTCCATTCAAGAAAGCAGACTTCACATCCATCTGATAAATGTTAAAATCCTTATGTGCTACAAATACCAAAAACATCCTAATTTCTTCCATTCTAGCCACCGAAGCAAATGTCTCCTCAAAGTCTATTCCTTTAACTTGTGAGTAGCCCTTACACACAAGCCTTGTCTTGTTTCTTACCACTTCTCCATTCTCATTCAGTTTGTTTCTAAACACCCACTTAGATCCAATTATGTTTGTGTTTGTTGGTCTTGGGACAAGTTCCTAAGTTTGATTCTTCTCAATTTGCATAAGTTCTTCTTCCATAGATTTCATCTAATGTTCATCTTTGCATGCCTCAATCACTGTTTTAGGTTCAACTTTAGAAAGTAGACACAAATTTACCTCTTCTCCAATATCTTTCCTTCTTGGCAATACGCCTTTGCTTTTGTCTCCAATGATTTGTTCTTCAGAATGATTTCTCTACACACAATTAGGGGTTTTAGTGGTCCTTTTTTGGAGCTTCTTCCTCTTCATCCTATACTTCCTATTCCTTAGCTTTTTCTTCTTCTTCTCTACAATGAGGTTCATCTGATTTATATCCATTTATCACCATTGGATTCTACAAATCTTTATCAACTTTGACATTTGCACTCACAACAATATTTCTCAATATTTTATTGTAGCATTTGTAGGCTTTCCTTTTAGTAGAATATCCAAGGAAGATTCATTCATCAGACCTTGCATCAAACTTTCCTAAGTTTTCATCATCTCTCCTGATATAGCATTTGCTTCCAAACACTCTAAAGTACTTGACAATAGGGATCCTTCCACACACAACTCATAGGGATTCTTTGTGTTGTTTGCTTTTACTTGAACTCTGTTAAGTATGTAAACAACAATATGAATTGCTTCTCTCTAGTATACTTTTTGTAGGTTAGCTTCTTTCATCATAGTCCTTGCAGCTTCTTGAATAGTCTTGTTTTTCCTTTCAACCACTCCATTTTGCTGAGGAATTCAAGGGAAAAAAAGTGCCTCTTTATCCCATGATTCTCAAAAAATATGTTAAATTCATTGGAGGCGAACTCTCCACCTCTATTAGACCTCAAACATTTGATCTTCAAATCCATTTCATTCTCAACCATAAATTTAAATGCTTTGAATTTATCTAGGGCTTCAAAATTTTCTTTAAGAAAAGTAACCCATATCATTCTAGAATAATCATCAATCAAAAGCATGATATACATGTCACCTTGAAGGCTTCTCACGCTTATAGGACAACAAAGGTCTGTATGCACCAATTCCAAATTTCCAGTAGAAGATTGTTCTTTACCCTTGAAAATTCTTGTTTGCTTTCCAATCTGATACTCCTTGTAGACAACATTCATAGGCTTTATAATCCTTGGAAAATTTCTTACTGCTTGTATTGAACTGATTCTAACTGAGTTATCAAAATTAATGTGACAAATCCTCCTATACCATAACCAACTTTCATTAATCTGAGTCATAAAGCAATGACCATCAACACCCTTAAGTTGATAAACATTTCCGTCTATCCTTTTTCCAGCAGTAATCATGGTTCTAGACCCTTTTCTGATCTCACATCCATCATCCTAAAACATAAGATTATATCTGTTGCTACACATTTTTCCAACACTCAAAAGGTTATTCATTAAACCCTTGACATAGTAAACATCATCAGTATTATGCTTTCCATCAAAACTGATTGAACCTATTCCACAAATATTAGCACCTGAACCATCTCCAAATCTAACAAGTCCTCCATCATATTTTTCAAGTTTAAAAAACTTAATCTTGTCTCCAATCATATGGTTTGAGTATCCACTATTAATGATCCAATAGTTATTATCATATCTAACATCAAAAGAAGATACCAAAGTACCTTTAGTATTATCCTTTCTCTCTGGAGCACTTTCCTTCACACATCTTTTAAAGTTAGTTGAAGCATATTCATCTTTCAAAGCCATGAACAAGCATTCATCATCATCAACATCTCCATAATCAAATTCATCATTAGAAATACTTGCATCTTCTCTAACATAATAATTTTTCTTAATTTTCTTACCTTTTTTATCCTTGTTTTTGTCATTCACAACTCTGTTTGGACACCTTGAAGCATAGTGACCTATTTGTCCACAACTAAAACATTTGAAAGGTAATTTACCTTTATACTTACTAGTACCTCTTTTCATCCTGATCTGGTTCTTCTGTCTTCTCTATTTTTGTAGCCTTAAAAGTAGTCTGAACTTTTGCACCATTGTTAGTACCAAACTTTGTCATCTCAAATGTAGTTAAAGAGCCATACAATTGATCTTTGGAATACTGATCTAAATTTTGAGATTCCTCAATAGTAGAAACTTTATAACTGTAAGCTTTAGTAAGGGTTCTAAGAATTTTCTTTACTACTTTCTAGATTCTTTGACCTTTCCTCCAAGACCTCTGATGGAGTTGACCACTTCATCTATCGTTTGTATATAGCTTGTAATGTTTTCATCTTCATACATCCTCAAGTTATCAAATGTGGTCTTCAAGTTTTGCATCTTAGATTGTTTAACCATAATATCTCCTTCATAAATACTTTCCAACTTATCCCAAATTTCTTTAGTAGTTTTCAGATCCATAACTTTCACTAATTCAAAATTTACAAGACTACTCTAGAGAACAAACCTTGCTTTACCATTTGTTTCATATGCCTTGATCTCATCATTTGTGCTCGGTCCATTTGTAGGTATGGTATATTGAGTCTTCACAACCGCTAGACATCATATCCAAGGTAAACCAAATAGTCTTCTTCCATCTTTGTCTTCCAAAATGCATAGTCTGTACCATCAAACATAGGGATCTCCTTGTTGTTCTCCATCATAAAACAACAAATATTAAATGAAAAAGACAACTGATAGGGGGGTGAATCAGTTGTATCTTATGAAAACATCAAAACCCTCATTAACATTCAAATCCACATGCATTCATTAAACCCTTAATCTATTATGAAGATTTAACGTGAAAAGCAAATAATAGAAATTGAAATAAATTTAACACCATGCACAAGAGAACACCAAATTTACGTGGAAAACCCAAGGAGGGAAAAACTATGGTGAGGATTAGCTCACAATATAAGTAATTTCAAAATCGATTACAAAGTCTCACTTCCAGAAGGGGCATACTTCCCTGAAAGGCTCACAGACAAGGCTCACTGCCAGAATAGAAAAAGAAGATAGAGAAGAAATGTTACATAGAGAACATGATCTCAATGCAATAGAGATTCCACCACAATAGCTCAACACCTTCGTAGTCTATTTGAATGATTGCAAACACCTTCTGCTCACTACATCCAGAAATCCAACACTTGAAAGTTTGCACTACTCTGCTCAATTTTGTACCTTACAACTTTGTAATTCACATTATTCACATCACACACATTGCACTTTCATCTATCTTGACCTCCTTACACAATTCAACTCATACTTATACCGTCCTCAACCTTGAAACCCTTTCCAAGGTCAGTTATGAACCTCAAATGTGCACATTCAAATTAGGTTGATGCCAAAATTCTTTTGTGGTAGAAAAAAGTGAATCCAGACCACATTAAAACTTAATTGGGACCAAAATCAACAACACTACTCAACCAAATGCTACCAAAAACAATATTTATCCTTTTTCATAAACACCAGGTCGACCATAACCCATGCAAACACCATTAAAATTTAGAGTACATGCTTCCTCAAACCCAAAGATGACTTGAAAACCACACACCATGCTTGAACATGATCTAGAATATTCCTCAAACATCTTGAAATCCAACAAACTCCTTCACAACAAGTTTCACCTGAAGAATGTGCAAACCTAGTACACTCAAACTACTCTACCATACACAGTTACTTGAAAAAATATCTTCTGATGCACCAAACCTTAAATCCTTTTGACTGAGGTAAACTACCGACACCATCAACATACCTTCATAATTGTAAGACTTGAAGCATAACTGTAGAGAAATGTGGAGCAAAAACATTTCTCCTAGACACCTCTACAATGCATCGTCACACAGTGGTGAACACTTCTACTATACAGTGATCTAGCATACCATCTCTTGAATATACCATCTTTGAACACCTCTCACCAACATATCTAAATTGCATAGTAGATCTTCAAGCTAGAAAAAATGTGGAGCAAAACCAAAACATCTCTCTGTAACTCAGAACAATACTACAACACACTGTTTCCTCTTTTTATCAAATTTTCTCAAAAGCACTTGGAAACCAAGCACCAGAGACATATCCACATCATCTTCATCACTACTATATCCATAGATAGAAGCTTATCAAAGTAACACCAAAGGTTAAAACCAGTAGCTTAACTGATGACAACATAATGCAACAAATAAAAGCATAGACAACACCAACTATTCATCTTCAACATCAATCTTCCTCAACACATACAATTGACACCAATGACAACACAATATTTTTGACATCAATGAAAACACCAATTTGTACATACTTGCAATAGGTTTGGTCTAAGGGAATGAGATGATCTTCCCATGTCTTTCTATAAATGATAATTTCATAAAAGAAGAACAATATGAATTTTTGAAGGAATGTAAAAAATGGTTCTTCAAAATATTGAGTGTGGATGGTGCATTTGTGAGGCTAAATGACATCACCAAAAATTCACAATGGCCTTTCTGAGTTTAAAAATTTATCTTAAGGATTTATTATTTAATGATCATAAGCGAATATGGTATGGTAGACAAACCATAAATCTAACTTGGAGAAGAAATAGGCTCTAATAAGTTCATCTAAAGCTCATAAATTATAGGAATAGGGAACTTATCCTCGATAGTGTAATGGACTAAGCATCTTAACACATTACAGTTAAGTAATGTTCACTTTATATCTTAGAAAATAAAATAATAACAATTAAATACATGAACTTAAAAATTTGAAGTTATGATTTAAATTTTTTATACATGAACGATATGAAACTACCTTATATGGTATAACATATCATTCTTAAATGAAATCAAATCATACATGTATTTGAATTTTACATATTTACAACAAAATCATAAGGATTTATTTCATCCTTTATACAATTTATTTTTTCATATAATAATAAGAGCATTTCATTTAAGATATGCAACATAAATTCCAATGTTCACATTTGAATAATAGCATAGAATCTAATGCTCTAAGTGAGCAAGAAATTTGGCTCTATCAAGCTATGTGGAGGGAGAGAATCTTTCAAGTGCTTTACATCTAACCTATTAGGTCTCAAAATAACTACTCCACTTCCTAGAATACATAATACTCACAAGGCCAGGTTTGTTATCATGTGGGTAGAATGGTTCAATAGTAGAGTTATGGAGGATCTTAAGCTAAATCAACAAGAGTGAGTTTTATCTTGTACACTTTGAGCTCAACTTAGAATTAGGAGGGTGTTCTTAGGTGTATCCATAAATAGGAATTCAAGTATTAGAAGGTAAAAAAATGATGTTGGATGATAGCTAAACCCAGCCTATCTCGTTATCCCTAAATGTTGTCATTGTACTAAACAAATTATATATCTTCAACCCCTTATGTAGCTAATAGGACACCTTGGACAAGTTTGCAAGATGGAGTGAGTTCCATTATTCACTAGAGATGTTTTCCTTTTTCCTTATAAATGATGAAATCATGAGCACATAGATTGGAATTGGATTGTAATATATTTTATATGTTTTAAAATGATGATTGGGATCACACGAGAGATCAATGCCTATTCATGGGCTACAAAGTCAAGTGAAAAAGAAGAAAGAGCAAGGAACAACTTCAAAATTGAAGTGATCTAATTTTCAAAGCACCAACACACATTAACTTTCAAATTCATCTACTTAGTAATCCAACAACATTACTCAAAATCATATGCAAACACACAGAAGAGTTATTATAACTGGTACAATAAACTTATAATCATATCAAATTCCTCTAATAGTGATTACATTCGCAGCACCAAATGTGTTGAAGAAAATATGTCAGATTTGATACATTTTTTGAGTTAGAATACCTATATTTAGATACATAAAACTAAAAACAATGATGATTAAAATATTTTATGACAATTTGAAACACTCCCTACTTTCAGAACCACTAATTTGTGCTCAATATTTTGATGATTACCCTTTTGAATATTCACTTGCAAAAAAAATCTACTCTTCATGTACCATCCAATGTCAAAAATGATCACTCATTCCTTAGAAATGCTTACATAAGAACAAACCCTAGAAATGATTATTATAGTTGCAAAATATCAAGGGCCAAAAAGAAAACCCTCCAAAACAGATGCCTAAGAGCATTAGAAATCCCTAACATTGAATGCAGGTAGTTGGGAGAAGCATCACCATTAATGCAAGTTGGTGGGAGCAATACATCATAAAAAATGTGTTTTGGGAGACCTATGAATGTATAATGCTTTATTATGAAGATCTACTTGGGAGAGAAACATTAAATTTATTGCAACCTCGAAATGGCCCAACCTCATTAGCCATCAGACCTCGGATTTGACACTTATCATTAAACAATCATGCCCCAAAACAAGGAGTAATCACAAAACTATGCCAAGAAACTCATTCCTCAAGTCATCAAGAAACAACTTTCGAGCTTACACCATACCTTATACTCAAAGAGGAAAAAGGAAATAGATGAAATATCAAAGACCCGAGACTTGAAAGATCTAGGCAATTTTGACAATGGGTAAGGGAAATGGGTCAAGGATTGAGAATAAGAAATTAACCTTATTAAAAATAAGATAAATTTTAGGAAGGAAACATGATCGTTGAAGACCAAAGACTATGATATTTGGGTCAAGCATGGAGAAGAAGAACTAAGCCTTATCAAAAATAAGACAAAGTTTAGGAAGGAAACCTGATTGTTGAAGATCGAAGACTATGATATCAAGGGTTGAGGATTAAGAAGAACTCATACCACATGACAAACATGATGGTAAGGATTAAGCATGATGGCCGATCTTTGAAGCCTAAAATTTTAACTTGGATATAGATTTTGAAGGATTCCATCAGAGCTTCAACAATCAGTGGAAAGAAGGGGGATAGAAACATGAAAGAAATAAACGTTAAGAGTTAAGGAAAATGGTTGAAACCCAAAAATTCAACTTAGGAAATTTTGATGGATTGTGAAGGGGAAAGAAGCAGATCTTGGTAGCGATAGAAATTTTGTGATATCATGCATACAATTGAAAACCTAAAACTTGAAAATGGAACACTTTAGCCAACTTAAAATTTTCTTTGGTTAGGCACAAGTTAGAATTCATGCAAGGTGACCCATGTAAGATCAAGTTGATTGATTATCATCTAGGTGAAGGATTAAGGCATGAACATGGGAAGGGACTCATGCAAATGGAATATGGATTTGAATCCCAACAAAACCATAATTGGTATTCCCTAGCATATCTCCCAACTAGAAATGGCTTAACCCTTCAATGAGGGTGATAGATCACGATAGCTATCATAATACCATGCCCAATCCAAGGACTAAGTGTATAAGTACTCCACTATCACATATATTATGCCATGCATACGTAGATATCCTTGAACTAGAGGATGTGAAAATCATATGCAAACTAATAGATACTTGTGAATTGACAATACATGCAAAAATCATTGCTTTGGCCAAATATTTCAATATAACTACATTATAAAACATGGATATGCATGTCATATGCTCACACACTACTATCTCTTGCTTGAATAAAAAGCAAAACAATGATAAAATATAACCAACACAAAAGCCATGGAATTTTTTTCAAACTTGTCACATTAAGTCTTAATTCATGACATATTATATATCATGAATTTTACTCCAACTATACAAATTCTATAACTTTACTATTTCGTAATACATCATTTTATAAAAAACAATATATTCTAAGTGAACATTCCTATAGAAAAAACTGTAGAAGTTGTTGGCTCAACCCAAAAAACCCAAAAATCACCTACAAACAATTACCTATTACAATAGAGAAGATCAAAAAGCTTGATTGTGCTCAATAATCCTAAGAACTGTATTTGATGCAATTAACCTGAATGAGAATCATAATGTAGAACCAATCCTTATGAAAAGGAGATAGGAACCCTAGATCTAAAACCTAGGTGATGATTAAATTAGCCAATGACAAGTGTCACCATCCTATGCAATGAGACATGTGCTTTTATTATCCAATCTAATAATTAAATATGCAATTCCTAAGTTTAGCTTAAGTGAATAAAGTAAAAGGTGATCTAATTAATTAATCATGATGATATAATTAATTAGATGATTATCCCATCACTCCAACACCCCCCTTAAGATGAACTTAGAGAGAAGCTATAAATTTATGAAGTATGCATGAATGAATATATGAAAACATGAATGGGTCCCGTCTATTAGGCCATGTCAGCTACCCATGTACAAATGCAATGCAATCAAGTGATGAAAGATGGAGGAATCCATGATATGATACCCCCCAAGTACACCATCCATAACATAGATACATTAGAAATTCCCCCCTATAAGAGGGAAAATAAATGATGAAAGAATCTAGAAGCTTTGTGTATCTCGATGTCGATGCCAAACTATGACTAAAACTGATCCATAGGAGCAAGTACCATGTAGATTAGGAACATTAGCCATAAAATGAATGACCCTCAAATTGAGATGTGACCTGATGTGAATAAGATGTGATTCAATATCATTAACCATAGGCTGTCAATATGATATGTGAACCAATGCAAACCAAAATGTGCCAAGTCATGAGAAAGATGTGGCCAAGAGAAACTACAGAATTTGGATACAACTCATGTCAGTTGTCATCAAGATGAAGATGGGATCATAATGCATGCCATGCGAATACACTCTAATCCAATTATTATGCATGTATCCCCCCTTATGGAACTTTATTGAAGTTCATTTATTACAATACCCCAAAATTGTAAAAGGAGAACATGCAACACATGCATAAATCAAAGAGAAAATGAAAACATAAAGCATGTAAAAAGGAAACATTGCATGAATAAATTAATGTTCATAGCTACCTCCATGAAGTTGGTTTGAGTTGAGATCTGTGTAGAGGATTGAATTATCTTTCTAATGCCACTTGAATTGTGAAAATATGATATCCTAGTCAAAATTTATGGCCTCTTGAGTGCAAGCAACTTGATCTCACTTCACATGCCTATAAAATTAATCTGGAGCGGAATCTAGAAAAATGACCCATAGATCTAGAGCAGTCTTGGAACCAACATTTTGATAATATAAAGTTTTCAAAAAATGGGGATTATATGCTCAAATTATGAATTTTTGAAAAATGAGGTAAATTTTGTTAGCTGACAGTTAGCAGACACGACCCTTCTAATTTTATTTCTAAAAAATTTACTCATTTCATGCAAAAACTAGTAGATACCCAGAAAGCATTTTTTAATCCAAAAGAAAAAACATGCAATTTGGTAAAAAAGATAAACTTCACCTATAGAGAAAATAACTGCATGGGCTATTTTGACAATCGTTTTTGTAAAATTTACGCACTATCTGCAAAATCTACTAGATACCTAGATGGTATTTTGTGATTTTGAACCAAACCCAAAAATCATTTTTCTTAAAAATACATGAAGAAAAAGATATTGGCTATTTTTTTTTCAGGATGCACCAAAAAATTGCTCAAGGCCTGATCTCTCTAAAAATTGAATAGGGGCTACAGATTTGGTGCTCTAATATCATGTAGAAATTGTTGATTCTACCCGCAAGACCCAAAAACCACCTGCAACAATTACCTATCACAATAGAGAAGATAAAAAAAATTTGATTATGCTCAATTAGCCTGAGAATTATATTGATGCAATTAACCTAAATGAGAATTACAATGTAGAATCAATCCTTATGAAAAGGAGATAGAAACCCTAGATCTAAACCCTAGGTGATGATTAAATTAGCCTATGACAAGTGTCACCATCCTATGCAATGAGACAACATGTGATTTTATTAGCCAATCTAATAATTAATAAATATGCAATTCCTAAGTTTAGCTTAAGTGAATAAAGTAAAAGGTGGTCTAATTAATTAATCATGATGATATAATTAATTAGATGATTAGCCTATTACTCCAACAAAAACACTCATATAGACTTTCTTGCTCAAAATAAATTGTGAAATCAAATCATGAATAACTCAAAATGACAGGTATGCAATTATAACAATTTATATCTTTTATACTTTTCTAATTAAAATCTTACTATAACTAAAAAATTGCTTTTGCTAGTCAATTTCACAATCAAGGCACAAGTATTCTCTTTGAATAACATTGTTCACATCTTTTAACAACCTAAAACCATTTAATGAAACATATAGACATGAAGAAAGATGCATCTTTGGTATCATAATCAATCATATAACAAAATAAAAATAGTAGATAAAGTGTTATACACACACACACATACATATATATACATATACATATACATATATACATATACATATACATATATACATACACATATACATATATCCACACACACATATATATCATTTTAAGATGACTTTATTGTTCTATATTTACATATACTTGAATAATTAAATCAATAGAAATAATACTTAAATGCTCTTAGAGGATTAAGCTATCCTACTTATATCAAGTCAAAACAAGGTAGAATACAATTAAAGAGAAAACTAATTTGCATTTCTTTGTTATTAAATAGATTATTATTGTAAACAAATGAAGTAATTTGAGAACTCATAAACTATGGACTGGAAATATTACTACCTCTCCCCTTCATTGGGGATGATATAAGAGTTTTATAATTCCATAAAAAAATGTTTCGGATATTATGATAATGAGAACCAAGCTTTTTTACTACTATAACAAGATATTCTACCCTAAATGAATGACATTAATGGCTATAAATATTGTTCCACAATATTTTATATACTTCTAGCTATGATAAGATAATGATCATGGAAAATTTTCAATTGTTACTAGCTATAACTAACTCCAACTTTAATTAAAGTCACTAAATTTGTTTACAAACTAATGAAAGTTGAAATGACTTTTCATTATTTTACCATGAAACCCTATCAAAATAGTCAAGTCATAATGGCCTTAAAATAACCTTTCAAAGAATCATATCAATGTTGAAAATTAAGCTCATGTAGATCATAATGATCTTCATTAGTTTACTAGATAAAATCTATTGATAACAAAACAAATGCTCAGGTAGGTTGAAATGATGCTACACCAATTGATACAAATATTTACTGGGTGAGATTGTTAGATAATAGTCTATTATAATTCCCTCACAAACATATGCAACCATGCCTTACATCCTAATTGGCATATTCAACAATGACAATAATACAAATATAACTTTTAATAGATTAAGCCAATATTTACTAGCCAATGCTATTATATATAGTCAGGTTTAAATGCCCTCACATACCTATACCACCATGCTCTGCACACTAATGATATAAGAGGCATAGAGGCAATATTAATGACTATTTTAAATAATTTATTCAAATATTTACTAGCTCATAAATACAAAAACTATTCCTTTCCAACAATGGTGTAATAAACAAAGGCATTCAAAAAACCCATCTATTCAACCACGAGTACACAAAGATCAAAAAAAGAAAAGACAAATAGAAAAAATTAGCGTGTTAACACTTAGGTCTCACCTACAACTACAAAATGTTGGTGAGAGAATATGATAAATCATCAAACAACGTTTCTAAAATCTATTAATTTTTTTAAGAAAAACTACATACCCATGAATGATCACTTGAACTTCACTCTTTGCTCAATCTTTCTCCCCCCTTCTTCACCCACAACCCTTCTTTTATACAAAATAATGTAATTGATCCTTGAAAAATGGATAGTTAAAAAGATATCAAATCTATGTAAGTTATAAACCCCCAATTCAGCTAGAATATCTCCCACTTCATGTGTAGTGACAAGTAAAAAACCGTGTCAAGCTTTCATGAATTATCACTACCCTGCTCATTAGGGCTTTCATAATTACAAAACCCCTTCTTCATTTAGTTTATCACTTATTTCTTCTTTTTAAGTTTGAGAACCCTTTTAATTTCAAACTAACTTTTCCAATCACTTTATTGAATGTAAAATTGAAAGAGTATAGGTGCTATATTATACAATCAAAGTTATATACCTTTGTTATCAATAACACATTATGCAAACATTTCAGATTACAAGCGAAAATGCATAACCATTTTAAATTAAAATCAATGAACATACATAATAGCAAGACATGAATCATATTCAATTAAGACTATAACACTTAATGCATTATTCTATGCCAAACAATGATATTGAAAGTATGACACTTAAATGACCGATTAAATGTATTAAATCAAGCACAATACTTAACAATCAACTAAATACATTGACCATACACAAGACTTATGAATTATACAAGTATGTGTGCATTATTAGAAGCATGGTACATTGGCCTCATATCCCTAATCTATCACTCTCTCCCAAATCATGTTCTCCCTCTTTGAACGAGAGAGAGAAACTATATGTGCATCCACCTCATGACCACAAAATAGTAGTTACTCCATAAAATCATCAAAATTCATAATCATTAATTAGAAATAGTTTGTACAATATCATGTAATTAGCAATAACTAATGTATCATAACATCTATGAATATTTAAAAAATCTTAAGGATCTCACACAATCAAGTTGACACAATCCAATTCAAGAAGTACATAAAGGATATGATCATGAAAACATACACAAGGATAACACTAATTATTCTAACAACAAAGGAAAACATTTATACCATGCATCTAATCAGTGAATTCAAATACTTAAAAGTTTCTTACAATTTTGCAGAGCCAAAATGGGTTGTGACAAATAGTACTTTTGTTTATATCTCTTTAAAAATCCACACACAATAACCATGACTCATATTTGTTTTGATCTAGGATAACTAGGTAGGAATAAGTAACAACATGACTAAATGACCCCAACATCAAGAAATTATTTCATCATCTTCTCAATTTTAATGTTTTGCATATATGTGTATTAATTTGGTTGAATATTTGGAGGTTGACTACTGGAAATTAATTTGAATTCATGATATTTTGAGTGTTGAGTTGGTAATCCATGGGGTTATACAAATAATTGAGTGTTTATCAAGGATAAATTGCAAGTCCATAGGTATAGCTAAATTTGTTGTTTTTTTCATCTATATAACACAGATTTGAGCCACAACTCCCTAATCACCATTTATAGTAACTTATGTATGCAATTTGAACCAATAATTTGGGTGGGTCCTATTTTCATATCTTTTAATGATTATTACATGTCATTAGTTGTGAATTGAAACCATGTTTTGATGAAATACCAAGGGACGAGTCTCAACATTTGAAGCCACTAAGCTCCCTAAACTATGACATAATTGCCTAAGGGAAATATGAACATTTAATATTTTAGATTGTAGTCAACCATTTAAAGTTTAGTATTCAAACATTTTCCCTTATAATTCAATGTACTTCTACTAGTGATCATCACCTCAAATTTTCTCCATAGATACACATAATAAGCTTCTTGCTTAGCTAGCTAAGCATCAATGAAGTTATGAGTGTTGTCGAGTTGATGAGAATGGTTTAGTGGTACCACTTTAAGTATCCCAACACATTCATACTTTATGGAATTGTGATACTTGCTAATACATACATAGATATTTCAAGGGTAGTCATCACTCATAATAAACCCTTCATATTGTTCCTTACTTAGAGTCCAACATCCAACATGGAAGATGTAGAAGGTGTCTCAACATCGAGTAAACATATTTTTTATTCTATAAATTTATAATTTGATGCGTATTTATTATCACAATTATACAACAAGCCTTTCACTTTGTAATCCATCATCTCCTCATGAGTTAGGCATTTGGTTGGTGGTGATTAAGTGCCATAATTTGGTGTTGGTCAAACTGGTTGTAGTAATCAAACTTTTGATGGTTTATATGGACAATATTGGGCAACATATGCATCCTTAGCTAATTTAGCCAACCCAATGACTTCCATCAACATGGTGGTTTTGAACATTTTGACTTAGGTATTTATTTCTTCCTTTAGGTCATTGATAAAACAACTCTTTAAAAAAGCATCATCTAGTGACTTGTTTGATTTACCAATTTTTAAATTATGTCTAGTACTCTTTGTATTAATTTTGGTCTATATCCCTATGAATTTATTATACACTTGGGTAAAATCATGTGAGTGTGTATTCATAAAATTGATCTCACATGAGTGCACCATATTTTTTTTATCTAGCCACAAATTTCATCAAATAAATTCATATTCTCAATTTAATGAAGCTATAGAGAATTTTTTAGTTGAAGGAGTTTGATTGATAGAAAAATATTATTTTGTTCAATGAAACCAAATTTCAAGGTCATCATTACCAAATTTAGGGAAATTCAATTTAGGTGTATGTGTGTTCATCTATTCTTTGGTCCACTTGAAGAGTGTTGTCCTATGTTAGAACTATGTACCATAGATGGTTTCCCACTTTGTTGGAATTATTGTCTCATGATTGTATTGGAATTACTTCTAACAAAATATATTGACTATATTATTTTGATTTCATCATCCAACTTTTATAATGAAATGTATTAAGATGAAAGGTCTTGAGATCTATGAAAAATAAGCATATTAGATCATTTAAAATGCAATAATGCATTGACCCACTATCACACTTTACAAATCCACCCTTCCATATGCTACCCTAATTTTCTTAGAACCATGTGGATCTACTTGAATCTACCCATCTTTATCCAAATATGACCATATTTATTCATTTCTAGGGCGTGTTTAGTATCTAGGCTCTTTAATATACTTATCCCATTTGTAAATAGTGAACTAACCCAACATTTTAGAGCTCTCTAACTATAAGTAGTTCGACCATACCCATAGCCACATTATCCCATCTTTGAGGTATGAAGAGGGTGAATTCCTAGAACTAACCACTTGCCAATATGACATAGATTCAAAAAAATGATAGCTTCCTATGGTGAATTTTCTCCTAATGGTAGAGTATTTACTAATATATCTAAAGTTACCTGGAAGCTGAAGTTCACCTATAGATGTTATCTAAGGCTTAGGTATTGGTGAATCTCTTCCCGCCTTATTTTATGTGTCAAAATATGCTTAGCCAATAACGAAATCTAGATGTAATATTTTAAAACCCACAATAAAATGTTTTTAACCTAGACCAATACTATAGTAAAAAATGTAACCAAAAACTGTTAGTACTCCACTAATTTCATTAATTTTTAATCACAAATATATTTCAAGGGTAAGGTGAGAGCATACATTGGGTAGTTATATTAGGCCACCAAATGTTATTGATGCAAAATATGGACATAGAAAGAGTTCTTCCACCACTTGTTAGGATACTGCCTATGAAATATGATCAAATAGAAACAACATGAAAAAAGAATAATATGCTCAATGAACATAGATAATAGGTATAATTATGCTTATATTCATGAATTAAATATAAATTATTGTAAGCCTCTTTGAGAGGGAAACCTCCTTAAGAGTAGAAGCTTTGGTACAAAATATGATATAAGTTCCTTCTCTATTTATTATAACACCAATATATAAGCATTAAAAAGAATACTTATGAGATACAATCCATGTGGGATAAAAAGACAACCTTAATATGGACTCATTAATCTATTAAAAATGCATGGGATGTATGTGGATAAATTTGTGCAATGTGATATTTAACTAAATAAAATATAATTATTATAATGCTCATGATAATAATAAAAGATTGGGATGTAACTTGGTCTTAATAAATACCATAGAAATTTTGCAAGCTTAGACTAGGCAGCTTATGTGGCCCTTTCCCTTGGATCAGGCCATGCCACGCCCTTGTATACTATAATTAAACCTCAAATTCCCTACTCCTAAGGTTAAATTTATAGGAATTTGCTTATTATTATATCAATTTAAATGCTAAATGCTAAGAGGTAGTTGATTAAAAATGGGTGTCTATAGGCAATCCTAGGTCATTACTTATCATCAAAAGATCATTAAAATACCTCATTGCAAATTATGTGTACAAGATAATTATCTCAAACAACATCAAAATTATATATTAAGCATTACATCAACTACTTGGTGTGTCTTTGGATGTAGTGCATCAATAAAATGGATTTGATAATTATTAAGGAATTTAATGGTCTTCTCTTTATAATATAACATCTCCCGCTATTATTTTTCACACAACTCCTTGTATAATAGTAGATAAAAAATAAAAGAGTATAGCATAGAAGGCCACATTAGTAGATGACATATACTCAACAAAAGCACTAGATACCATGTAATAGAAAAGTGCCCCAAACTAGGCCACTTGGCATGACATAATCATACATTAGTCAAATAATAGTGCGGGCTTAGATCATAAATTTATAACTATGTCTCTATTTATGATTTCTAGTCATGACAAAATAATAGAATCATCATGCATTTATAATATCAAAATAAAAAATATCTAAGAACACTATGTCTTTTCAATTCATTATTACATTCTAGTCTTCACACTTTTAACAAAGTGTCATTTCAATCATTACTTGATTATTAGATTAGACTTAGCTTAAATTATATATATTTATTTATATTTTGGTAAACCATGATTATACTGAAATGAGTGCTTTATACTAGGCTAAGTACAAAAAGATGGGGGGCCAAAAAAGGGGCTTAAGTGGCCACTTTTTTTCTTCTGAAATCAAGAAATATTGACCTTGGACATGAAATTGAGGATAGTTACACTCAAAATTTTGAGATGTAATAGAAACAAGGATCGTAGTGCTTCGAGTCTACTTTCTAAACTACTATTTTAAAAAAAAAATTGTAGAGATTAAGGGGTTCAAAAGAGGGGGCCACAAAAATTGGTGTTGATTTTTTCAGAAAAACATAACATGGCAACTTTTGTGGCTCCCTCAAAAGGTTAACTTTCTTTTAGTATTTTTAAAATCTCTTAAGTGAGAAATTAGCTAACAGTATGTAGTTTATGCCTGATTTTTTTGATAATTTTTTAATGAATATTCGATTTTTTACTAATTTTCAAAGTGGACACTTCTTGAAAAACAAAATTTTGGTTGTGCTACCCCTATAAATTTTGAAAACTAGTTGAAAATCATTTTTTTTAATATGTGTAGAATGGAGTCTAGTTTCTAAAAATGTAATTTATTTGAAATTTCAATGAACGGTTAATTTATAACAAAAAAAACACCAAACATTGGTTTTTGCCAAAAATTGGACACACAAACAAAATAAATTATAGATTAAAGGCTTAACATTGTCAAAATGTGAAAAAAATTACATCGTTAGATAGCTAAGAGAGAGCCTAACATTACCCAGGTGTTTGATTTGTTTGACCTTGAAACATGTGCAAACCTGATGCTTAGCACAAACATGATTATGTGAAATATTGTAGAATTTGCAAAAACACATCTTTGGACATTGGGAAGGAACTCCAACCCTTTGGGTTGGTATTCCAAAGCAAATACCAAGCCTAAGGCTTGGGGATTACCAAAGCAATAAATAATGTGAGTGCATTATAATATGAGCGTGTTATAACACGCCCACATTATTTCATAGTTTTGACATGTTTTTTGTGTTTGTGCCCAAGACTTGCCTAGCAAGACATAACGCGAGTGCATTATAATGCACTCACATTATGTGTTGCTTTGTGTAAAATGCTAGTCTATTGAATGTATGTATATATATTTGTATGTTTGTATGTATGTATGCTTGTATGATATGCATGTATGTATGTATGCATGCATGCTTGTATGTATGTATGTATGTATGTATGCCTGCATGTATGTATGTATCAGTGTATGTATATGTATGTATGTACACCAGTATGTACGTATGTATGTATGTAAGATTGTATGTACATATGTATGTATGCTTGTATGCATGTAAGATTTTATGTACATATATATGTATGCTTGTATGTATGTAAGTATGTATGTATGTTTGTATGTCTACTTATATGAATGTATGTATGTATGTATGTCTTTAGAGGGAGGGAGAATTTTAAGAGAGAGAGAGAGAGTTTCTAGGTAGGGTGGGAAGGAGAGACCTGAGAGAGAGAGAGAGAGAAAGAGACCTAAGAGAGAGGGAGTGGGAGAGAAGGGAGGAGAGGGAATTAGCTAGGTGGGGTGGGAGGGATAGAGAGGAGAGAGAGAGAGGGGAGGATAGAGAGGATGAGGAGGGGGGAGAGATAGAGAGAGGGATAGAAGAGAGAGTTATGTAGGTAGGGTTCGGGGAGAGACTTGAGAGTGTGAGAGGGGTGAGAGGGAGAGAGAGATAGGGAGAGAGAGGGAGGAGAGAGAGGGAGTGGGAGAGAGAGTGAGATAGAGGAGTGTGAGAGAGAGAGACCCGAGAGAAGGAGAGGGTGTGGGAGGGACTTGAGAGAGGGGGGAGAGAGAGGGAGTGTGAGAGAGGGGGTTGGAGTGAGAGGTACTTCTCTAGGTAGTGTAAGAGGGATAGAGAGGGGAGAGAGAGAGGGGGGCATGAGGGAGAGACTTGAGAGAGAGAGAGAGGAAGAGGGAGATAGAGGGATGGGAGAGAGATAGAGTGAGAGAGGGAGAGGGGGTAGGAGGGAGAGACTTGAGAGAGAGAGATGGGAGAGAGATTGAGGGAGTGAGAGAGAGACCTGAGAGAGGGAGAGAGGTAGGAGGGAAAGACTTGAGAGAGAGAGAGTTGAGAGAGGGAGAGGGGTTGGGACCGAGCCTTAGGCTCGGTCACACCAAGCCATAACGTGAGCGCATTATAATGTGAGTGTTTTATAATATGCTTGCATTTTGGCTTTTCATTTTTTTAAGAAAAAATTGGCCACCTTTTGGTCACCCAACTTTTTGTACCCACCCTCTTTTGACCTTTTATTGCACAAAATTTATCATTTTCCGCTTTAAAGTAATTGATCACAACATGGTGTTTTTTAATTTCTTTAAAGTTCCCAGGGAATATATTGGAATTATCAAATTGGAATTTTTGGCTTCATTTTGTTTATAAGAAGTTGAACTTAGTGTAATAATTGGTATAGAATTGACCATTTTATGACTACACACCTTGTAGACCTAGTGTGTGTTTTTCTGTCTTTGGGGCTCACCTAGTGAAAGGAAAATTTCACTAGCCCTTGTGAGCATATTTTGTGGAAAAACACCATAGGCATGCTATTCCACATTTTTCCTTTGGGACTCACCTAGTGAACATCAAACTTCACTAACACCTGTGAGTATTTTATTTTTTCCTTTGGGGTTCATCTAGTGAAAGGCACATTTCACTAGGCCTTGTGAGCATATTTTATGGAAAAATAACATAGGCATGCTAGTCCATCCTTTTTCATTTTTGCATTAGATTTGACATTGTATGTTGGTGTACCTTGTTTTGTTTCTACACATGTATGTGTTCTTTTGTGCCTTTTTTCATTTGCTATGAGATCATGGATCTTAGGGGCTTGATCATTCTCCTTGATCCTTTTGTCATCTTATCTTTTCAACAGTTGTACAATTGTACCTCCCTTGACATATATTTATTTACTTTAGTGTGAGTTAAGTGTAAGCTCATACCCTCACTAAAGTGGGGGCTTAATGTAGTGTAGGAAATTATACACCTTTACAATTTCACAGAATGTTTGGTTCCCTTAATTTATTAGACTTAATTAAGCTTCTAATTTCCCAAATTATACATTCTAAAGTCTTATTCTTATCATTTTCTAAAAGGGGAACCAACATTAAATAAATGCATTTAATATTTTGATTGTCATGGATTATGAGTGTCCTAGAAATTTAGCTCAGGATCCATTACTCCCATGGGCGAATGGGTCCCCATTATGTGCTAGGACCCATTTTAAAATATGTTTTTGGTAGTCTTTTAATGATCCAATTTCAAATTGTAAGTTTTTGATTTTAGAATCTAATTTTAGGGAAATTAGATAAACACCTATAAAGACATATTTTTATCAATTTAAATCATCTAGGAAGAGGTGAACATTCAAGAGAAAATAGTATTGTCAAGAGCATTCAAGAGCAGCATTATTAGTCATTTATAGCAACAATCAAGATCCTAACATCATGTCCAAGTTATGTGTGTTCATGTTTCCTTGTGAATGCTAACAAGCATTGTATATCTTCAAGCATTTAAGCATTCAAGAATTCAAGCAAATCAAGAAAGCAAGATCCAATTCCTTTGAAGAGATGTGCATGACTTTAGCCCTTCAAGGAAGCCATTAAAGGGCAGTGAGTTGCAAAAATTGTTCATTCATCATTTCCTTCCCTTTTTATTATCTTTTTTTTATCAAGGTTTAATTACCAAACTGGGGTTTGACCAAGGCAAACACCCATACAAACAAACAAACAAACAAACAAACAATTTCTTTTTACAAATTTATTGTAGGTCCAGATCCAAAAATGAATATTTACGGGTAGAGGAACAAAGAGAAGACATAGGACTACAATCTCAAATTTTGAAGTTTCAAAAAAGACATCAAGGACCCATTTGGCCAAGGGTGAACCAGTCCTTCTACACCCATCAAAATCAGCTTTTGGTGACAAGTAAATACCCTCAGATACCTCCCAGATCAACCTGCAAAGTGTGGTTATAGTTTGTACATTTCTGGGAATCTACAATTTGCATATTAGGTCATATAATTCATTTAGTTTCATTATTTGAAGTCATTCCTAATCATTCTCAGTCCTTGTCCTCAAAGAACCCCCAACAATTCAGATTTGATTGACTCGCACCATTGAGGTTGAAAATATCTTGGATGTACAATTGTTGGGTGATTCTTAATGAAATTGTGGGAAAAGAGGGGCACTTAAATCTCAAATTCCTTCCATCAAAAGGAAATGAGGGGTTTAACCCTCTCCCTTTTTTATCCATTTCAATGCCTAAATGACTAAAAGTAAATAATGATACATGGCCCCATTATAATTAACTTCTAGAAATGATACCTAGGACTTAATTAACTCCTAAGTAAACTTATCATGTGAATAGTGCCATGCCCTAAATTTTGCACGAAGGGCAAAAACACAACTGACAATTTTTTTTGAAACAAGCTATAAAATATTAATAATTGTCATCCATATGCACGCATGATAGCCTACTATACACATCAATTGATGATGTATAAACACCATCATTATTGACACGTCGCTCGAGAGTGGGGTGTGGGAAGTGAATGTAGTTGGGTGTGTAGAGTCCATCGTGCATACCCTAAATCAATGAATAGTTAGGCGCTACCATAAGGTTTACTAGACTTTTTAACTACTAACTAGCGGGAGTTTGGGGGAAAAGTTTTGTTTGATTGAAAATTTTAACTAACAAGTGAAAAACACTCATACTCTTAACAAACTAGCTACGCCTATGCTTAAGGCACTATTGAGACTATACTTCATTTCATTACTATTTTCTCACAATATTAATATTGTTCTGATGTTTCATACGTCCTGTTATAGATAGGAATATTATTATTGCTCGTATCAATTTTCTCTTAATGTTTATATCTCAACTTATGAATATTACTATTAATTACAATTTTAATATTTAAAATATTATTATATCTGATAGATCATTATCATTTTAATTTGACAATGGTATATGCATATATGCTCCTTCTCTATTATTGGTATCATAATTCTCTTTGATCTTATTATTATTGTGATATCACTTTTCCTCTTATGGTTATTAAGTATTAGCAATGGATTTAATATAACAAATATTAGAGTTAATATAATTTATAATATGTAATGTTATCAAAATAAATATGAATAATTAATGTAAACTGCAAACATGGGGCAATTAAATAATTAACATAATAAATGGAATAACACCACCACATAGATTAATCATATTAACATCAAAATCATATAAATAGTATTCCTAAGATTGTTGAATCAAGGGTCATCAATACTTATCTAAAAATCATGGAGAGGTAGCTATCTAACACTCAGAGGAATGGCTACAGGTTTAGGCTTTTCCTAGCACAAACACCCACAGAGGAACTGATTCTTGCATAGAACCAAACCCACCTTCACGACATAAACATAGCCCTGGCTAAGACACTCTCGGGTGTACACGTTGTACCCCAAGTTGGACACACGATGTGTGCCCTTTCTCCAATTGTTTCAATACTAACCCATGACCTTAACCTTCACTCTTTTGTGCCTTTTGAATTCTTGTGTTTCTCTCTTTTTCCTCTTATCTCCTTGAATGTTCTCCCTCAAATAATTTCCATGTCATTTCCAAGTCTCACACACAAATGCTTTATATAAGTTGTAAAGGGTGGTTTCTAAACCATCACACCTTTCACAAAGGTTGTGAATTTAATAATTATTTAAATAAATAATTATTCTTCCACCTTTTAAATAAGTTTTTATACATATTCTTTATTAATATCTCTTTTAACTAAAGGATCGTAATATATCCTATATTTTTCTATCTCCCTTTTAATTTTGAAGGGTTATCTCATAGTTTTCTTTTCTCTTAGGAAAAAAGTCACATAACATTTCTCCCCTTGTAAATTGGCTGCTTTCCTCAGTAGCATGAGATGCATCTACATCACAACTCAAAAAAAATGCATAATCAATAATTGAAGAAACTAATATTAAATATCTTTATTTTTCATAATATTTCAATATATAGTTTTAACTTCATCTACATCCTTTTCTTCTTTTGAATTCATAGATTTATCTCTTTTCAATTTAAATTAACAAGTACTTTCAATAGTTTCATTCATTCCAATCAAAACCATGACGAAACTATAGATACATATCAAGAATTCACAATCGAAGAAACTAATGCTATTTTATATGTTTAATTGCATATTTTTAATTTTATCAAATTTTTCTAATGTAACTTCAACATTATATTTATAAAATTATTATCATGTGTTGACATGACATTTACCTGGTGAATGACATGCATATCCCATACTATGTAGTGATCCCTCATTGAAACTATATATAATCTATATACTTAATATATATTCTAAGATGATAATCATGCATTCCAAACTACATGAGTATCCAATTTTCATATACAATACTTTATAAGTGGCATGTACAAAGTTATTGAGTTGATAAAGTCCAATAACAAAGTACAATAGAATAAAACATGGTAATACTTTTAGGTATCTTAATAATGAGTAAACTATTATCATGCATTGAGTACTTCCATAGAGAAACATTAGGTCTGAAATTTCCTACATGTTGACACCAAAGAAAATATTGGTTTAATTAAAATGATGATTTGACTAGAAAAATGATGATTTGCATAGACTTATGTCTTATGATATGAGACTCAACAAGGCCATTGGGACAGGTCCAAATGATGGATAGAAACATTGTTATTTTACAAGAAAGCAACAAAAAGAATTCAAAAAAATTTGCCATTATATTTTTCTTCATGAAGGAGGTTCGTTAGAAGAAAACTCTATAGTAGTGATCCCAAGAAACCATATAGAATCCTTTTGTTGGACTTCCCATTTTTATCCACAAAGGTAGTTCAATATTTGTCAATTTGCCTATGACACTATTTTCTAAAATGTGATTAGGCTTGGGATCTCTATAATTGAATTATAACTTTTGAGGACAAGTCAAGGCCCTCACCACATCTTTTAATATTGTTGAAACTATAGACTCTTCAAATGAACATCATCATATCAAAATTTAATATATTTGGTCAATCTAACCCACCTATATGGCATAACGATACACAACCATTTTCCAACCATGAAAGAGCAATGAGTATTTTCAAAATTTAGAGGTGGTTTTTCCCCTTGTAAAAATTTGACATGTCCACACATCTAAGACTAAGAGAAACATTTTAGTTCCTTATTATATAAAAATTGTACCATTTTTAGCTAATGTATTCTAATAGCATAACATTTCATCAATTTAATAAATTAATCCTAGGACCTGTGGGTTATGGTCCCACAACATAACCTAGTAGATTAATAAATCTAGATGTGGATTTTTTTGAAAGAATGAGTATATTATCACTATCATTGAAATTCACTTTCTAAGTTTACAAAATAAAGCTAGACATAAAAAATGAAGGTTTTAATTTTAAAATCCCATTAGGATTATAACTATCAAGATCTTAACATAGATATAAAAATACAATGGATACAAACAACACATAATTCTTTGAATATGTATCTAAGCACAACAATATGACTTTATAGCCTTGACTATAAATATAAATCATTTTTAAGTTTAATCCAAAAAAAATCTATGTACTAGGGGCCTCTTCCTAGCAAATTCAACCAGTGGACCCTTCAAATTAGATGATAGATTTATATAAAAGAAACTAACAATTAGAAAACACTCAACAATTATTTTAAACCATGTTTAAAATTATAGAACTCACACCTACAAGAAGAATTATATTCACATGAGTCAACTTAAGAATTCGACCTATAACTCATACATAGATTAAATACCTTTTCAATAAACCTAAGACATAACAATCATGGCCCAACATCATATTACCTAGCCAAAGGCTCAAGCCTAATTTAACTCAACCAATATATAGAATATATGTACAATTGACCCTCATACTATACTAAGAGACTAAGTTTCGTAAGGGAGCCATAACCCAATACTCTAAGATAGATAAACCTCTTATTACACAAAAATATCAATAATTTGTAATTATTCTTAATGCAATATTAAGATATGAAGAACAATCTAACAGTTTTATAGAAATAATTTTGATTAATACATATGTAAAGCTATAGACAAACCTTAAAATCTCTATAAAAGTAGAAAATTGGAAATTGCTTACATTTTCATAGCTTAGTACTATGAGTGATCCCCAAAATCTTGACAAAGATATATCTATTAGCAACATAGAAAGGAAGTACAATTCCTAAATATGGTATTCCAAGGCTACTCTTTTTAGAGTGTCTGGATGGATATTTGATGGTACTAGAACAATTTTCGAGACAATTATTTATCCAAAATGCATTGATTCTATAAATTAACAATTGCAATGAATTTAAATATGATCAAAACATGTTTACAAGGTAATGTTCTTGAGGTTACTATCTCTTGCATATGCATAATTTATGCATAAGATGATGAACTATTTACATAATATTGCTATATAGAGGATCTGTCACTTTACAAGTGAGATTATTCTATGTTTAAGTCGAGTAGACTATGATGGTCGACTTTGAAGTTATAGTCCACAGTATAGTGGAAGCCCAAGTTATGATAAGAGTGATCACAATGTAGTCTATTCCTCAATATTATTGTGACTATTTTAAAATAGACTGACCGGTTCTATATAACCACACGTGAAACTCTGTCACACGACTCTGCCCATATAGCTTGTAATAAATGGTGAGTTAGAAGGCAAAGAGATATGAGTGAGTTCAGATTGATCAAATTATTTGTAGGTTACCAAAGAGGCGCAGAGAAAGGCATGGTTGTCTACTATAAATACGCTTGATTCATTGAGTGCATAAAATACCTACGTGCTAGTCCTATCGTGTCCAAATATTTATCTACAAATACATGAGTGACTTGTACGGGTGCTACAGAAGCTGCAAATTCTTGGGTCAATACTTTGCCTTTCCTCGTCATGTGGCCGTTGTGGTTCATTCATGCTGCTCCATGGTTTCTATTTGTGTTGGCTTTGTCTTGGATTCGAATACTATGTCATATGAGCAAATTCATCATCAGTAATTCATCAATGGAAAATTTACTGTCAATAATTCATCGCGAGAAAATGCACCGCTATGACAAATTCACCTTAAGGAAAATTCACCATCAGCAATTCATTGCCATTGAAAAATTAGTTGCAAACTTTTAATGCATGGCGGTGAATTGCTGGTGGTGAATTTTCCTTGAAGTGAATTTGTCATGGCGATGAATTTTCCCACGGTGAATTGTTGGTGGTGAATTTTCCATCAGTGAATTGTTGGTGGTAAATTTTCCTAGTCATTTCATATCCGTAAGCATTACTTCATTCAGGGCATGTCTTGGTTGATTAAATGCTCCACAATCATTTTGGATATTCAGTGATTTCTCAAACATTTGCATAAGTCAGCAAATAGCTACCCAATCATTATAATGTTGCACCTAGCTTTATTTTATCTTGTGTAATGGTTAGCCACAATGGTTGCACTGGGCTTTTAGGGATTCAAATGCTTATATAATGCCTTCGACTTGTATAATGTAATGCTTCTCGGCTCTAGGAAAATTCACTGCCAACAATTCATCGCATTAAAAATTTGGGATTAATTTTACATGGCGGTGAATTGGTGGTGGTGAATTTTCCTCGAGGTGAATTTCTCATGGCAGTGAATTTTCCCACAGTGAATTTCTCATGGAGGTGAATTTTCCCACGGTGAATTGTTGGTGGTGAATTTTCTGACGATGAATTGATGGCAGTGAATTTGTCTGATGCCATTGTAATACCCCTCCTCTTACTGTTTGGATTTATTATTTTTATGCGTTCGTTTGCTACTTGTGATTGTGATGGTACTAGTATTGTTTGGTCTAATAGTTGGTTAGTTAGACGTTCGATGATGTTGTTATTCCATTAGTGGACATGATTATTTTATATGACATTGTGGTTGGTGATGTTAGTTGATTTTCAGAATTATATTATGATGCAATGATTTAATAAATTATGTCATGAGATGAATTGTTAGTTTATAAATGTTATTTTATCAGTTATATTATATTTGTTAGGATAGATGTGATGAAGGACAGTGTAGCATCACTCGTTTGCGAGTGCTCTGTTACGCTGCGATTCCTTCTCACAATACAATGTTTCAATTTAATGCTTTGATTTTATATATATGTATGCACATGTACACGACTTCGTTTGTATGCAGGATTTGCAGGTACAAGTCTCAATTCCACCTGTTGCGGCAGGATAGGGCGAGCACCAATAGCCCAACGGTTAAATGTTGAAATAGAGGTGACGATGAAGTCATCTCGTTCCATGATGTTAGACCGTCTTGTTTGATTGGTATTGTTCATATTTGTAGTTGTCGTCATTTGTGGTTTGTGTTTTGTGTTTTGTTGTATTTTATTTAAGGTGGCATTTTATAAGTTATGTTTTATTTTATTAAATGATTGAAATAATTATTTATTTTAATGTTAGATTAAATTCTATTTAAATATTTAAATGATTTTATTATTTTTGAAAGTCTTGTGTTTCAATTAAATGATAATTAAATATTAAATGTGTTTTAATTATTTTAATCAATTATCTGGTTGAGGATAATTATTAGAATAAATTATTTAAATTAAATAGATAATGTGATGTGCAAGTAAAGTGGTAAAAATAGAAATTAAAACAATAAAACAAATAAAAGACTGAAAAAGTGGTGAGAACAAATAAGAATACAGATCTGATTAAAAAGCTTGCTTTTAAAGAATTATTTTCTTTTATTTTTTATTTTTAGAGTTTTTGGAAGAAATTGACAATATCTTTTATTTAATTAAGAATTTTTGTGAGTTTTCTCACACACAGAAGATCAGGGATACAGAAGTTGCTCAAGTTATTGATTATGCACTTTTGAATCTGAAGAGAATATTTTTCAATCTTTTGCTATTAATTGAGGGGAGTTCTAGAAAGGGATTGGGGAATCTGTTACTGGTTATTTTGGAGTTTTCTGAACAAAGGATCAAGTTCAAGATTTGAGCACGGTTACTCAGAGGAGATTCGAAGCAGGAAGGAGGAGCTCTTCGTAAAGGCCGTCAGGAACCAGCTTCATCAGATTCTCAAAAAAGCACAGGACTCCAGGTTCCCGTCTCTATCTTTGATTTCTCTGAAAATGCAAAATAAACAAAAATTATGATTTGAATGAATTTGTGTTGTAAATAAACAAAAAAATCTGTCTGTGATTTAAATTTAAATGATTTCTTGAAGATTAGAAAATGAATAAACAAATAGGTTTTTTTCCTTGAAAAGAAAATTCATGTTGAGATTAGAAGTCTTGTTTTGCAAGCAAACGGAAAGATAATTTTGTCGAATTTCATTTGGAATATGTTAAATTTTCTCTCTGTTTATTTTCTATGGAAAAGATCAATCTTTCTTTTAATAAATTTGAGATGTTGTTCTTATAAGAGAAATTTTACACACATATATATATATGTTTTAAATATAACTATATATTTTTATATTTTTCTGTATTTTATCCAGATTTATTGTTCTCTGTGATAAAATTTATATATCACTGTGTTCCCTGTAATAATATAATATATATATATATATATAAATATATATATATATATGTAAATATATATATATATATGTAAATAAATTTATTCACCGTAAATTTTGATTCTGGTTCGCATTGTTCCTTGGGCCGAATTTATTCACCCGTCGGCGTTTGTCAGACTTTTATGTCTTGTTTAAAAAAAGAAATTTTAAAAATAAAATAAAAATAAAGTTTTTTTTTAAGGGTTAAGGGGGGACGGCTGGCCGCCGCCCCTCTCCCCTTGTGGCCGGGCCACAGCATCAGGATGGCCAGCAGCGGCTGCAGTGCCGCCGTGAACAGGAGTTCGCTTTAATTTGTAAATTTTGTTTTTTTTTTTTTAATTTATTTATTATTGTTTTTTTTATAAATTAAATTATATATATATATATATATATAATTAATTTATTAATTTGTTTTTTTTTTAGATTTTTTTTTTAAATATATTATAATGTGGCTAAAATAAAATAAGATAAAAAAATATAGAATAAAATAAATAAATATAGTTTCATATATATATTTGTTGATTTTGTTCGACTGGGTAATTATGAAAATGGTAGCTTTATGTAATTAAAGGAAACAAATTTAGCTAAGTTGTAGAAATTATTATTGAACTGTATTTAAAAGATTGATTGGGGAAAATAGAAATTCCTTGGAAAATTGTATTAAACGTGTTCTCAAACTATAAAATCCGGTGGGTTTGAATTGAGTCATTTATTTATTGTTGTGGATCTTGTTCCTTAAATGAGGGATTCCTGATGTTTTTTGTAAGCCAATTTTGGTATTGTGAATCTTGTTGTTTTCCAGAGGCATGTTTAATTTTAATGTTATCCTTGTCTTGGTTATACTTTTTGAATTGAAACTTATTGGTTTTGTGCTTGGAAGGGTTGAACGGTGTTGTTAAGACTTTTGATTATGAGTTATCGCGAGAGGGTTAATGCCTCGCATGTTCTTGCTTGAGTATTATGCTTTTTATGTTTTAGTTCAACCCTTGCCTAGTTTTGATTTATGTTAGGGGTCATAGGGAGAGTGGCTCTTCGTGGGCGCCGGCGCCTCGGAAGGAGGAAGTGCTCAGGGGAACCCACGTAAGAGTAGTTAAACAAGTGATAACCTAAAAATAGAATTTAGGGGGATGGGTAGTAAAACACACAAGATAATAAACTTTGATTTCCTCGTCTATGCATTAGGGCTATCATAGACTAATGATAGACTGAGTAGGCCATGGTCGGCAAAGTCGGAATTTCATCTTCATGAGAGGTTATCGACTCCGCATGAGCTACCCTATGGTGCCGACACCTCAAGTAGGAGGAAGGGCTAGGGGATCCATAGATGGGTGTCGGTGCCTCAGTTGGAGGAAGTGCCAAGGGATCCCATGAGAGCTATGCGATGACACTCTCCACTTGACACTCGTTTGCCTATTTTCTCTTTGCCTCTGGAATTGTGTACTAAATTGTTGTTTCAGATTTATATGGAATTGTATTTTGGTTATTGTTTTAGATTTATTTGGAAGTGTATTTTGGATATTGTATCTTTATGTTGTTTCTGATTCTTGTGAATTTGGTTTATGATTGCTATCTGGCTACTTGTATAATTTGTAATGCTTTGTTTAACTGTGATGAGTTTCATAGTTTTAACTTGTTATGTGATTTGTGAACGTCAATGGTTGTTTCATTGTATACTTTGAGTTGTATTTGTTTTTGTACTATGTTGTTGTTGAGTCAATTTGGCATTCATGGTCGGGTTCTCTTCCTCGTCACCTCTGAGCACGGGGGGTGAGTTACTTGTAATTCACATGGTTGGGTGGAACGTGCTCCGCACCCGTTGGGTTCCCCATCAGCATCCTGTCTTCTCATCATTTTCGCAGTTGGAGTTGTACCAGTGTTCACTTTGTATCTCAGATTTCATTATTCTTGTATCAATCCCCATATTGGGAAATTCAATGTAATTCATTTATCAAGAGATTGTAATGTAATATTAAAACGATGATGTAATAGTTAGGATCTTTTGTATCTTTATTAAGAGATTTATTATGGATGTATTATGTGATGTTTATTATTCTCGCATCATGGTTAATGGATGTGTCCTTATTCATGATTATTATTATATAAATGGTTATGTTGAAATCTTTATCTTTTGTTTCCATTTAGTTGTTGCGATGTAACCTCGCGTGCCCCAGAGAACTAAGTGTGTTAATGTTATGTAATGTGTTATGTGATTATGGTTTAATGTATTTGCATGTTTAATTTAATTGTTTTAAAAAAAAAAAATTATTTGCATTGTGTGTGTTCTCTGGGGTTTGCACGACGGGCGTTACAGCCATGCTTCCCATACTTGTGCACCATCCACTAACTGCTATAGAAAATGCTAATTTTGGGAATATAAGGACATCTTTGCAAGTCGAAACAAACATCTATAAGATTTACTCTTTTTCTAGTTTCAAGCCCCATCATCAAAGTCATGAAATAAACTTATTTGAAGTCATGAAAGAATGTCTTTGAATAGGTTGTGACTATTATGTACATTTTAAGGAAGTCATTATTAAATGATATGTCCTTTCTTGGTCGAAAAATGAAAGGACATGACTTTCTTAAAAATAACACTTCGTTGGAAAAAATGAATGGTTGAAGGTATATGGAGAATGCAAGAATAAAGCTACCCATAGTGCCTAGTGAAGTGTAGAGAGAAGTAGGAAATAGTCTAGGGAATATGGAAGGAAGATATGTAGGGATAAGATTATGTGTGTAGTAGTTAGATATTTAGAATGATAAATAGTTTCAAATTAATATAAAAATTATTTAAATTTTAATATATTTGTTGTAGAATAGGTGTTCTCAAACAATTTTGTGATTTAGATTATAATAATGCTATAATTATAAGGGTAATCAAATAATTTTAAATTAATTATGAAATATTAAATAATACACATCATTCATCACTTAATCAAATAAATGGTAATCACAATCATATACTTTATGAGTACACGTTAGGAATAAAATGATTAGTATGAAAATTCTATCATATATCACTTGTACCAAAATAAGTATAGTTTCTTAATTTGAATAATACATATGTCATACAACTTGATGTAAAAATAAAAAATAAAAATGAAAGATTGAAAGGTTTGATCTTTAGGCTTTGATACCAAATGTGATGTCACTTTTCCTCTTATGGTTATTAAGAATTAGCAATGGATTTAATATAACAAATATTAGAGTTAATATAATTTATAATATGCAAGGTTATCAAAATAAATGTGAATAATTAATGTAAACTGCAAACATGAGACAATTAAATAATTAACATGTAATAAATGGAATAACACTACCACATAGATTAATCATATTAACATCAAAATCATATAAATAGTATTCTCAAGATTGTTGAATCAAGGGTCATCAATACTTATTTGAAAAACATGGAGAGGCAACTATCCAACACTAAGAGGAATGGCTACAAGTCTAGGATTTTCCCAACACAAACATCCCCAAAGGAACCGGTTCTTGCATAGAACCAAACTTTCCTTCATGGCATAAACACAGCCCTGGCCATGACACTCTCGGGTGTACATTGTACCCTGAGTTGGACACATGATGTGTGCCCCTTCTCCAAATGTTTCAATGCCAACCCATGACCTTAACCTTCACTCTTTTGTGCCTTCTGAATTCTTGTGTTTCTCTCTTTTTTCTCTTCTCTCATTGAATATTTTCTGTCTTTTCCAAGACTCACACAAATTATTTATATAAGCCTTAAGAGGTGGTTTCTAAACCATCACACCCTTTCACAAAGGTTGTATTTAATAATTATTTAAATAAATAATTATTCTTCCACCTTTTAAATAAGTTTTTATACATATTATTTATTAATATATCTTTTAACCAAAGGATCATAATATCCTTTATTTTTCTCTCCCTTTTAATTCTAAAAGGTTATCTCATAGTTTTATTTTCTCTTAGGGAAAAAGTCACATTTAACAATTATTACTTATTATATTTATTTTTTATATAAATGTTACATTCACTTAGACATTCCTATCAACCTTAATACCTTTAAGCTTCCTCTACGTTTGATACATATATACTTTTCATACAACTAAACTGTGATAATAACATTATTATTAATATTATTGCTAATACCAGACTTTGGGTTAATGTTTAGAAGTTATTTAACATTAATAGTGTTACTCACATTTGAGCCCCTTATTAATAGTAACATTACCCATAATGTTTGTATTGCCCTCGTAGTTATTAATATTACTCATGGATGTTGTATTACCACTTACCAACACTATTATTTATCAAAATGATAATATTTATGTTATTATGAACATTATTGTTAAGATAATGCTAATCACATTGTTAATATGAATATTTATATGGGCATTACCCTAAACAAAAATGATTATTATTTATTGTGATTAATCATATTAATATCCCTTATTAATATTGTCCTTATTATTATATGTGTAGACACCTAAATTTGACCACTTCCATATGGTCAAAGGCATCTCCTTAATCATCCCTTTGCTCATTTAATTCGTCATCTTTGCCGGTATTAATTAAATCACTCATTTAATTAATATTTCATGTCTTTCATAAGGTTTCCAAAGTATTTAATTTAATAAATATTTTTCCCCTCTTTCCTCTCTAAATTAAATAAATGTATCAATTTATTTAATTTAGTCATATTGTCTTTTGGAATTTTAAATTTATTTTTTAAAATTCTTCACTTTCTCTCTCATTGTCACTTCCTCCAACTTTTGCAAGTCGGTCTCTAATCCCTCTTAACAATCTAACCCTCTTTCTTAGTCATAATTAATTTATGATTAAGATGTGCACACCCCTAATCATCATTAGTGTCCCATCCTCCATAATTTCCCACTTGCCTCTAATGTGTCATTAATTAGTCTAATTAAGTACTTGCACAACCTTAATCACTTGATTAGGTCATCCCTAATCCCCATATCATTTATGAAATGTGTCCTTAGTCAACTTCATTAAAAAAATTCTCTTTTAAATAAGGCACTCTATTACCCATGTGAATTTTTAATTCACATTTAATCCCCCAATGCATTTAAAAGAATTTTAAATTCCTTCTCTCATCCCCATGAGAATATTTGAGGAATTTTTAATTCCTCACATGTCCTCTCACCCACATGGGGACAAGTACCTCCTTTATGAGGAGATATTGTCCCAATCCCAAGGTACTATGTACCACCTCCATGTCATGTACTACCCTTCCACCTCATGTACACATCACCTTTTTTGAGCCATATCACATGCCACATGTCAAGATGTGAGGGCTTGTGAGTTCTCAACTCACCTTAGCCCTACATCTTGATCTTGGTGGCTCAATCTTGACCGTCCATTTCTTTAGAGAGTTTCAAAATATTTATAAATACCCCATATTTTCTCTCATTTTAGGGGAGATCAATTGATAGTAGCCAAAGTCTTGCAAAAAAAATTCTTGAGCCATACTTAGCCATTTTTCATACTTACATCCACTTTCATCCATTTTTCATCCATCTTACAATCCACATTTGCATCTCTTGCCATCCAAGGAGCATACAACACCAAAGATCGAAGGACCAACCAAAAGATCGATTCAAGACAAGGTAAAAAGTTCCATTTTATTTTGTATTGAATCCAACTAGGCTAATCTTGAGGTGTAGGGTGTCTTTTATTGTTATTTTGCTCTCTTTTGTTTGCTGCATATTTTCTAACATTGAAATTCGCCCTATCACATTTTTGGCAAGCCCAGTGGGACCCACAAACGGGTCTCTTGCTTTCACATTTGCTATTTTTTTAAATTCTTTGCAGGTACAAGTTACAGAGGGGTGAACCCTACCTACAGAGGGGTGGACTTGACCTTCCTGGAGAGGACCTGACCTACAGGGGCGGACCTAACCTGACAGACAGGCGGACCTGACCTTTCCCAGGGGCAGACCTTCCCTCCACAGTCTCTAGAAAGTGTTTTGGGCAAGTTCTTCACAGAGGGGTGGACCTGACCTGCAGACAGTCGGACCTGACCTCTACTCAGCCAGATTTGCCCTAGACAATTTTTTCCAGAAGGTAAAATTTCACTTTTTAGCAATCTTTTTGGTTGTTTTAAAGGTTTTTAACCCCTAATTTAGGAACTTAGTTTAACTAGGAGGTGTCAATCAACCTTATTTTCTATATTTGTGGGTGAGATATTTGATGTATCTAATCCCCTTGCACCATTTGGCGATCCTGGGTGACGAGAAATCGTAGCTTACCACGTCCTTTGAGTCCACCTCTTTTATTTTTCTTAGCGGGACCTACTTGGGGATTTCATCACCCCAAGGGATGATTCCAACCACGCATATTTGCGGGGTATATAAAGGGGGGAGAGCAAAATTTGTACCTCAATCCAACCACATTGTAATTGGTGAAGCATCGGGATGATGTGAAGAGTTGGTCCAAGCCTTTAAGGTTTCCAACTCACGCTTGTAACGGGTTGGTGTTCACGGTTTGGGCCTCATGTACCAGGTGTATATCGAGGACTCCCTAGTAACCATGTTCATCCTAAATTAGAAGAATTTGTCGACCATACCCTTTCTACTAGACTTAGACTTGTGCTGTCTGAATTGTCTTCTTTGTGCGAAACCAGTGATTGTCTGATTTATTTCACTCAGCCATATCCTTTTGATTGATGATTGTTGTGTTTTGAGTCCTTTTCCTTAGTCTTTTTGTCAAAAATCAAGTTTAAACCTGTAGATAGCTGGATTTGACCTGTAAACAGTTGGATTTTACTTGTAAACAGCTGGACTTGACCTATAAACAGCTAGATTTTCCCCCCTCTATGAAAAATTTGACCTCTACAAGCGGACCTGACTCATCTAGGGGCGGACCTGACCTTTGACCCACTCCTTTGAGGCTTGTTTTGATAAAAATTTGACCATCTTTTGTTCCTTGTGCGGACCTGTCCTTCACAGGGGAGGACCTAAACTATAAACCAGTCCTTTTGAAGCCTATTTTAGCCATTTTTGACCAACTTTTTCTCCACAGGCGGACCTGCCCTTTAAACAGGTGAACTTTCCCTCCTCAAGCGGACCTGACCCATCTAGCGGTGGACTTGACCTTTGACCCCCCCTTTTAGACCTGTTTTGGCAAAATTTGACCATCTTTTGTTCCTTGGGCGGACTTGACCCTTGGCCGATTAGCTTTTTCATCCGTTTCGTCATTTGAGACCCTCATTTCATTGTTTCAATCACTCATCTCCATGTTCCGAACATCCGCTCACCTGTTTCGAGAATTCGTTCACCATCCTAAACGTTCATCCCCTTAGTCCGGGCATCCATTCACCCATTCAGAGTCCTCATTTACCCAGTTCGAACCCACGTTCTGGTCATCGTTTCACCATTTCGGATCACCGGTATCCCTTTGAAACCTCGTTAAAGCAGTCATCCAAATTGACCTAGGTGTTCATCTCTAATCATCCATCAAAACTGACTTAGGGTAATCATTTGTCCTAAGTCAGTCATCCTTGTTGGCCCAATCAATCCACTTCAATCTCAAGTTGGATTCGGTGTCGTTATCACTCACCCACCCTTTAGTTGGTTAATCAACACCTAGCATTACCAAGGGTCACTCTTGAACTCGGTTTCAGATTCCGGTCATTATCATTCATCCTAATCGATCATCGATCCAAATCAAATCATCACATCATCCAATTCAGATCTACAAATTGCTTGCCAATCAACCCAATCTGATCTCATCAAACAAAATCCACTTCAGTTGAATCAAATCAATCCTATCAAGCCACATCCTCATCGGATAATCAATCATCGAATCAAATCAATCCCATTGAGCCACATCCTTGTCGGCTAATCAATCATCAAATCAAATCAATCCTTTCATCACCAAGGTCATCCTAGCATCCTAGTCCATCATATCATCTTGCATGCCCGTTTAGACCCAGTCACAAACAAGGAAAATGGTCGAACAACAATCGCAACCAAGCATCCCTCAAGATCTGAACAATGCAGCTAATGCCTCACAAGACCCCCATAACGGTGTGAACATCCCTCAGGATCTGCATAATGGTACATCATCACAATCCAATATCGACAGTCAAAACACATCACCCCCCGGGGATGAAAATATGGTCATTCAACCCGAAATTACATTTGAGGAACACTTTAGTAACCTAGTCAATGTGCAAATGATAGATCACCTTCTCGAAAAGCATGGAGAAGAAATCTTGGCTCACCTAATTGAAAAAGGTGTCAAGCTACCATCAGGTATCGACCTATCCAAATATAGAGGTTCCACACCTAACATCCCCCAAGGTTCACAAAACGCACCAGGTAGTTCATACGTCCCTAATGTACCTCCTGTAGAAGGTTGGCATCAACCTGAATTCGACAACACCGTTTTATACCCCATTAGCAATCCCCCACATCTCGTGATCTCGATCATAGGGGCTCCTCAAACAACTGATCCCAATGATCCTTTTGCCTTTGGCATGCCACTAAACGTTTTACAACCACAACCATTAATGCTAACAACACCATCCCTTTCAAATCCACCCCCTGTCAACACTGGGGGCAGTCCTTTTACTGCAGTACCACCGTCTTCTGGGGCCATAAACCTACCATCGCCTTCATACGCATCTCTGCAACCTCCCTAATCTAACCTGCCACCTCCATCTTTGCCACAAGGTACATCCTAACCGAATGTACCCTTTGGTACCCAACAACCTCCTTTGCAAAACCCCCTTATGTTATCTCAGCCACCCCAACAACAACAACCGCTATATAACCCACAGATTTCTTCGCAACAACCACCATACCAGCCGTAAAGAAATCTGTCCTGACCTCCCACTTAAACCATATCCCCGTTCCTTGCATCCATCTTACGTTTGTGAGCTCAAACACAATAAAACATCCCATCTTAGCCCACACAACATCTCACGTCACATCAACAACCACCCCAACATTATTATTACCATAACCAATAGCAGTCCCAGTAGCAACCACCTTATGCAACCTCTCAGCAGTCACAACAACACCCTCAGTATCAACAGGTCAATCTGCAACATCCCATCCAAGCTCCTCAACAGCCTACCTCACATTTTTATCAAACGAATTTGTACTATACCTCACAACAACCCCAATATCAACAAAATCCCCTGGCATACCAACAAGGGATGTCATCACCCCACCATCAAAACCCATACCTCAACAATCTGATGCTCTCTCAATAGGATCCTTTATCGTTCTACCATCTATATCCGTCCAACCCACCACCAGTCAACTCGAATTTGCTAGAAATTAAAGCCGCTCTGAAAGATCTTTAGGCTGGGACTAGCAAACAATCATTTAAATTCGAGGACATATGCCCATATCCATTTGATCCCTCCATCTCATTGATCCCCTTCCCTAAAAATTTTGAAATATCAAAATTCGACAGATACAGGGGGAACAAGGATCCTTAAGCCTACTTACAGGATTTTTACTCCCAGTGTCAAGAAGTTATGCACAATGACAACTATCTCCTGCACCTGTTCCCATGAAGCCTGACAGGAAATGCCCTAGAGTGGTTCATGAGCCTCGAACGTGGGTCTATAAAATCTTTTGCGGACCTGTCAGAAAAATTTGTCTCCTACTTCTCCTTCAATTTGGAGGACACTGACACCTTAGATCTCCTCAAAGAGAAACAACGTGAGGGTGAAACCTTTGCTAGCTACCTTCAAAGGTGGCGTGCACTAGCAAGTCGAATGAAAACCCCTCTAAAAGAGAAGGAAATGGTCACTCTCTTCGTGGAGAACTCTCATCCCGACATGGCTCATAACTTTAGGTTACATTGTGTCACCACTTTCATAGAGATAGTGGAAAAGGTACCTATCCTTGAACGTGCCCTTGTTGCCAAAGGGAACATCAAAATACATAGCCATGATAAAGAAAGGTCATTTGGAGATAAGCCACATTTTTGGAACAAGAACAAGAACGCAGTGAATGAAGGCATGACTGATACTAAACACGTCCAAGTGGTTAATACATCCCAGAGACAACAACCATTCATACCGAACGCCATATCTGTACCACAAGGGGCACCTCATCCTCCTCAACAGTCAAATCAGAATAGCCAGGGGAACACTAAATGCCAGTATACTCAATTAGGAGAACCCCTGAGTGTCGTCTTCAATAAGTTGTTACAAATCAACTATCCAATCACGTATCCTGTCACCAAGCCACTTGACGAATCCAAACCTAAACCTATATGGTTCAGGGAAAATGAATATTGTGAGTTCCATAAAATCAAAGGACATAATCTGAATAAGTGTCAAGGTCTCAAAAACTATGTCCAAGATCTTATCGATCGAGGAGATATCAAAGTTGACACCAGTCAGGCTTCATCATCCAATGCTCAGTTACAGATATACCAAAATTCCTTTCCAAACCATAATCAAGGCATGAGCACCTCCAGCAGCAATCCCCAAGACAACAACACAAATAACATAAGCTATAAGAATGTACCCCTCAATTACGAGGGTATTATTCATTACATTGAGCAGGTAGAACCTCGTGTATCTATGATACATGTCAAAGCCAAAGACCCTCAGTGTGTTGTTACTACACGACGAGCCCGCATCACTGTCCCTGCAGCCTCCACATCCACCCAGCCAAGTCTTGTAAACTCTAAGTACAACATTCTGGATCACTTAGGGAAGACCCCTGCTCAGATCTCAATTTTGGATCTGCTTAAGTCTTCCCTTGTACATCAAGAAATCCTCAACAGAGCCTTACAAGAAACCCATTTACCTAATGACATCGATCCCACACGATTCCAAGCTTTGGTAGGACACCTGGCTTTATCTTATCAGCTACACTTCAGCCAGAATGACATGCCAAATATCGATGTCAATCATAATTGCCCCTTGCATATCGAAGTCGTGGTTGCCCGTCATAAAATAAAAAGGGTCTTGGTAGATAATGGCTTTGCCCTCAATCTATGTACTCTGAAATTCATAAAATAGGTGGGGTATACTCAAGCAGATTTAAGTAATCAAATCATCACGATCAAGGCCTATGATAATGCAAAAAGGAATTCAGAGGGAATTATCAGTCTTCCTATCCAAGTGGGACCTGTGGTTCAGTACACTACCTGTCATGTCCTTGATCTGGACTTACCATATAATCTCCTCCTTAGCCATCCATGGCTCCACACTATGCAAGTCGTCCCCTCCACGTACCATCAATGTCTAAAATTCCTGGTCAATGGACAAGATGTAACCATTTATGCTGACCCCCAACCATTTGAATACTGTCGCACTTTAGAAGCATCCTTTCCCCATTTACATTATTATCCTGGGGTTGAAATGGGGGCATCCCAGTCATCATCCGCTAATCCACCCTCCACCAATACAACCACTCCATCTTCCACTACCAATCCTACAGTCACAAAAGTCCAGATCATTGACAAGGGGTGTGGTGAATACGAAATGCATACTGCTCTTAATGTAGCCACCATGCCACCGTCACCACACGAGTACGGTCAACCTTCACATGCTACTCCAAAGGAAGACAAGACCATCACCTTCAGTGGTAAAAACATCCCTACCACCACTTTTAGGTCCCCTAGTATCAAGATAGATGCACCAGAAGAGGATATAATTCAATGGGTATATCGAGAAGAACCCCAACCAGATCCTCCTCTAAAGGAATATTTTTAGGAAGCATATCCTTGGTCAGCTAAGTTTGCGGAAAAGTATAACTACCAAGGCAGGGGCCTAGGTAAAGAAAAACAGGGGCGGTTGCAACCTATTGATACATCAAAGCTACCAAAGAACATAGGTATCGGATACGATAAAAAGCAGAAAGGCCCTGCAACATCATCTAATACTTCCAATAGTGTTGTTGTGGATGATAGCTCATTGGAAGACATACCCGAGGGGGAATCCATCATACGTGCCTATGATGACGTTGATCACACAAACTTTTCATCCATGTTCAAATGCTTATCCGTCTGTACCATTAGCCTATCCCTTCGTCACCCTGAGCTTATTGATTGGGACCTATGTGACAGCGCACCTGTCAATATGTCTACGGATACATATGTCAACCTCATGGGATTGGGGGGGGATGAGCACTCCAGTCGTAAAAATAAGAAGAAAAATAAAAAGTTGTCATCTAGTGAAAACCTCCCCGAGGCACTTCCTGATCTTGAAAAAGTAAAAATAAAGGACGCATCCAATGGAGAAAACCTCAAAGAGGCGCTGGAGGATGGAGATGTTCATCTTCCCCTTGTGGGAACTCAGTTATCTACTCGATCATCCATCCTAATCAAGGAGACTCAAGAAGTTAATTTGGGTACTGCTGAAAATCCCAAGATCACCTATGTAGCCAAGTCACTCTCAGAACAAGAGTATCTGGTCATCGTACAGCTACTCCAAGAGGGTGTCATTAACTTTGCTTAGTCATATTCAGACATGTCGGGCTTGGACCCCGCTTTAGTGGTTCATCATCTAGACGTTCGCCCTTATGCCAAGCCTGTCAAACAGAAACTCTACAAGATGCACCCACAAGTGGCACTATTAGTCAAGAAGGAACTGGAGAAATTACTAGATGCAAGTTTTATCAGACCAATTGACTACTCTAATTGGATCTCCAATATAGTACCAGTTGCCAAACCAAATGGAGACATTCAGATTTGCACAGACTTCAGGGATCTTAACAAGGCCTGCCCAAAAGACAACTTCCCTCTGCCTAACATTGACATGTTGGTCGACCTCACAGTAGGACATGAGATGCTATCCCTTATGGATGGTTTCTCTGGTTATAATCAGATTCAAATTGCACCTGAGGACCAACACAAGACCGCCTTCACAACACCTTGGGGTACTTTCTGTTACAACGTTATGCCCTTTGGTCTCAAAAATGTGGGGGCAACATATCAGAGGGAAATGACGGTCATCTTCCATGACCTCATCCATATCATCATGGAGGATTATGTCGATGACTTGTTAGATAAATCCAGAACCCGAGCAAAACATCCTACCGTCCTGAAAAAGATCTTTGAATGGTTGGAACTTTACAAGTTGCGGCTAAATCCAAAAAGGTGTGTCTTTGGTGTTACATTGGGAAAACTATTGGGTTTCATAGTCTCTCGAAGGGGTATTGAGGTTGATCCCGCCAAGGTAAAAGCTATTATGAACATGCCACCCCCGCTCAATCTGAAACAGTTAAGAAGCCTCCAAGGGAAGATGCAATTCATCCTTCGGTTCATAGCCCAACTCACGGATAAGTGTCGGCCATTCACTCATCTTCTGAAGAAAGATTCCACCTTTTGATGGAACCAATAGTGTCAGACAGGTTTCGATAAGATCAAAGAATACTTAGCTCATCCACCGATCTTGATGTCGCCTATTCTAGGGAAACCCCTCCTGCTGTATATCTCTGCCACCTCAGTCGCACTAGGGGCATTGTTAGCACAACATGATGAATCATTGAAAGAGAGGGCGATCTACTACATCAGTCTGATATTGGTTGGCTATGAATTAAACTACTCTCCCATGGAAAAAGCCTGCCTCGCAGTCGTCTTCAGCACACAAAAACTTTGACATTACATGCTCAGCCATCCCGTCAAATTAATTGCTAAGATTGATCCACTAAAGTATCTGTTATCCAGGACAACCTTGACTGGCTGCATGGCCAAGTGGGTCATGCTCCTAAGTGAATTTGACATAGAGTATGTGGAGCAAAAATCCATAAAGGGATAGGTCATAGCTGATCAGTTGGCCGAGGCACCATTAGTAGATGCTTACCCTCTAGACACTAAACTCCCAAATGAAGAAGTTTACACAGTTACGAAAGCGCCAGCTTGGACATTGTATTTTGATGGTTCTTATACTCATAATGGATCAGGCGCAGGGATTTTATTAGTTACCCCTCAAGGTGACTACATTCCAAAATCATTCAGGATAGCATTCTCGTGTACCAACAACATGGCAGAGTATGAGGCCCTCCTCACCGGCCTTCTAATAGCAAAGCAGTGGCACATAACACACTTGAAAGTCTTTGGTGATTCATTGTTAGTCATCAAGCAAGTTAATGATGAATTCCTAACAAAAGATGATAAGTTGTTGCCCTACAAATGAATGGTGGATGATTTCAAGAAAAATTTCACCTTTATACAATTTGACCAAATTCCTAGGGTACAGAATAAAGCAGTTGATGCAATGGCCACCATCGGCTCCCTGATTGACATGCCAAAAGATCAGACATAATGTGAGTTCCTTGTAGAACAAATTTTAATCCCAGCATATGATATTCCCGAGACTGACATGGTGTACGATATCGTGGGTCCCGCTTCCCCCTAGTACCAGGACATATACACCTATCTCCATGATAATATTCTACCCCCAGACCTCACACACAATCAACGCAAATCCTTCGTTCATCGCTCTTCCCAATACCTTATCGTCAGTGATACACTTTATCGTCGTGGGTATGATGGAATCCTCTTTAGATTTCTGAATGAGACTGAAGCCCATACTGCACTAACGAAAGTACATGGTGGTGTTTGTGGGGCTCACTCAAATGGTATGGCTTTGACCAAAAGGATTCTCCGAGCTGGATATTATTGGCCTACATTAGAGCATGATGCTTGTGAATTTGTGAAGAAGTGCCTTCCTTGCCAACAACATGCAGATTTGATTCATACTGCAGCACAGGATCTTCAGCCCCTCCTAGCACAGTGGTCATTCTCTCAATGGGGTTTCAACTTGATTGGAAAGATATACCCACCATCATCTAACAACCATACATTCATAATTACTGCCACTCAGAACTTCACTAAGTGGGTGGAAGCATGCCACTCTCACAGATCACCGATATTTAGATCTCAAAATTCATCCTTTACTATATTCTCTACAGACATGGTATCCCATCCACTATCCTCTCCGATAATGGAAAACCCTTCAAAAACAAAGCCACGAAACACCTCTGTGACACCTTTCATATCCAGCATCGTTGGTCAACGCCTTATTACCCCTAGGGTAATGGTCAGGTAGAAGCAATCAACAAGACCCTTATCCGCATCCTCAAAAAGGTTGTCAATAACACTGGTCGAGATTGGCATCTCCATATTCATCCCACCCTCTGGGCATATCAACATCCATCTGCACCCCTATCGGCGCCACTCCCTATTCTTTATTCTATGGCACCGAAGCCATCTTTCCAATTGAAGTTGAGATCCCATCACTGAGAATTTCCCTAAAAAATCTTATCAATGAAGAGGATGCTCGTGTTGCACGGCTTGCACAACTAGAATTACTTGATGAAAGAAAAATCAAAGCCTACGATCATCTACAAGCATATCATAATCGCCTCAAGCATAACTATAATAAGAAGGTTCATCCTCGACAGTTTTAGGTTGGTGATCTCATCCTTAAAGAGAACCAACGTACCCAGTAGGACCGAGACAAGGAAGGAAAATTTGACGCAAACTAGTTGGGGCCTTATATCATAGCCGCTAAATATGGATTTGGGGCATACAGATTGACTACTCTTGAAGGAGATCCCCTCGAAGAACCCATCAATATCATGCACCTGAAGAGGTTCTACACCTAAGTCCGCTTGGTAACCCCACCTAAAAAGGTCAAGAAAATCTAAAAAAATTAAAAAATCAGAAAAATCCAAAAATAGTAAAGAGAAATAAATTCATCCTATGGTGAAAACCACCTTTTGGTGGTGCCTTGGATAAGTACGGGTGGTGAAAACCCAGTAACAGGTGTCATCCATAGAGGGCTTAATCATTATCTACCTGGCATCCTAGTTATTTTATGCTTTCATTCGCACTATCATCCTCGCCCATCCCCATCCTTGGCCGCTTGGTATATTTTGATTGAGCATTGGATGATTCATCTTGGCTATCCCTCATCTTGAGCTTTTCAGTATCCTGCTCTGAGCTTATGTCATTTGTTTGCTTGTCGGTCAGTTTGTGTCATCACGTAGCCCCCTCCCATCATGTCGGTCTCCATCTAGATCTCATCCTGTCGCGTCGCTAGTCGAACTTCGTTGCCCCTGCGCTATCACGTAGGAAAGTTTGATCATTTGATCTGCCCCCGGGTATTCTTACCATCCTCGGTCATCCATCATTTTTCTTCACCATCCTCTTTCCGCTTTATCCATGGTCTTTTCATGAACTACGAGGGCTCTGTGCTTTCACGTAGGCAAGGCTAATCTTTGATCGGCCCCCGAGCCCCTAGGTCTATAGGGTGTGTCAGTCTGTGTCTTCGTCTTGCCCATTCCTCAAAAAAAAAATCCCCTCCTAGTGTCAGCAGATTTGGTTAATGAAGAACATCTTGCGTCAACTGGGTCATTCTAGTTTAGTATCCATCATTGGTCTCAACAGGATGCATCCTTCCTAGCAGAACACTTCAATCCCATCCATCCCCTCTATGGCAAAGGACATTTGAAATTGATTTTGATCTTTTGATACTTTTGGATTTTGTTTATCATTTGAGCTCCCTATCAGCACCTGTCATGGTCACCTTGATCCATCATATCATGGTGTGCTTTGACTCATCAACATAGGGGCGTGTCTTACTCTTTCCTTTGTTGTTGTCTTCTCGGTTGTCCCATGTGGTACCCACCAAGATCCCTGAGGTCTTGTGTTACGCTGGGGCATCCTTGTGTGTTTGTGGTTATCCCAATACCTGGCCCGACCAAGGTCATCGTGACCTTGGGGTGTCGAGATAGCCTTTCTATTTGTTGTGTTTGTTTCATGCATTGGATGCCAACTCGCCTTGGTCTTACATATTAGAGTATTTGATATCTCATGCTATAGCAAAAATCAATGCTCCAAAGATGGCAAATTACGTTCTTAATTGTACTACATCTCATTTCACTACATACACTCTCCATTTAGCCTTCTTCGTAACCTAGGACTTGTGATTTAGGTTGTGCAGGGTCTTGACTCTTTTTTCCCTCTTGCTCTTCCTCTCAGGATACTAATGGTTTTTTGATAGGTACAGTATCATACCCACGATACACCTATCACCTATCCGCAATCCCACGCAAGTCCTTACTGACACTTAGGTTTGCATTATAGGAACTCATCTTTCATTCATATTTCATAGTTCATAGGATGATTAGATTAAGCATCATAGTTTCGTCCAATCCATACATGTCCATATTAACATTTACCTAAGACATGCATTATCATCCACCAAAACATATTATTGACTACGTCCTAATTACATTTCATACCAAATATTCATATCTTGCATTATCAACATTAATATATGCATATCATCCATCCACATAACAATCAAATATCATAAAAAGCATATCATCCATCCATCTAAGCATGTGATATCATAAATATGTGCATAAATAAATCAACTCATACATCCACATAGGCATGAAGTATCATAAACATAGTACATGCGTTATCAACCGCCAAAACATATTTTTGGCCACATCCTAATTGCAGTTCATACCAAATATTCATATCATCCTGCATTAACAACATTAGTAGATGCATAATCATCCATCTACATAAGCATAAGATATCATATACATGTGCATACATAAATCCAATCATACATCCACATACGCATGAAGTGTCATAAACATGTGCATAAATAAATCAGATCATCCATCCATATAAGTATAAAATATCATATACATATGCATACATCGACTAAACCATCCATCACAAAGGACATAATGCATAGTGTCAATAAGGACTGTCTCATATCATAATCAAAATAATACAATGTACATCTCATCATAAAGTCTCAAGCATAATCTACCACATATCTATCATATATCATCAAATAAGGTACAAAATCATGTGTTTATCAAAAAACTGGTATCCTGTCATCTGCTCTCTAGCTGCTCTACTGTGAACTACCCACATCTGATCTCTAAGGGAAGTCTGGCACTGGCCCTCTGTGCGTGGGGGTCCCCTGATACTCGCGGGTGGGGGTCTCCTGGTAAGCATCGAGAGGACGAGTCTGTTGATAGTCACTATACCCTCTGGTACACGTCCCTAATGACTGGGATGGTGCTGGCATCTGAGGTACCTATCTGATGTAGCGCATTGTGCATTGCACTGGATCTGGAATGGCATGCTCATACGCACACCTCCAGTAAATCGACTCCTGCATATAATCATCTCACTGCGCAGCCTAATGCCTAGCGGCATTCCGCTCAAGCCTATACCTATCTCGGTCTCTACTAATAACTCTCTGCTCCTGTACCAAGGCCTCATGTGCCTCTATCAATTGTTGTACCTGCTCTGTAGCCCTATCTCTCTCAGCCTCTGCAACCTGTAACTATGTCTGTAACCCCTGTACCTCTGCCCCTGACTCACCCCTCTCACCATGCGCTGCCTGCAGCTGAGCCTGTGCTCTGTTCCGCTCACTCTGCAATGTTTGTATCCATACCTCTGCAGCATCTCTCTCTCTCTGTGCGGCCTGTGCCTGGGCCTCTGTTGCATCCATGTCCCTCTGAAGTGTCTGAACTCTCAGCTCGGCAAAATCTCGCTCCTGTCGAAGACCTAACACCTATGACACCGATGTATCCCTCTCTCTCTGGAGAGACTGAACCTCTGACTCTACCACCTGCTGCTCACTCTTGGCCACCTGAGCGCGTGCCTGTAGCACATCCCTATCTGCCTCTAAGGCCTACACTTGTGCCTGTGCCACATCTCTCTCTGACCACAACATACACATCTCTTTCCTCGTCTCCTCCTCTCTCCTCTGCATCAACCCCATATCCCCAACTATCTGCTCTAAATAGTCTACCCTATCTCTGAGCTCGACTCACTCCCGGTGCAGGTCTGCTCTCTCCCTTCATAACTACTCTAGCTGTCCCTGCAGACCCTCTGTATCTCTGGCAGTCCTTGTCCCATCTTTGACGGTTCATGCCCTGTCACCCCTCCAATAGCCTGTCATATCACCGCCTCCGCCACCAAACAGTCTCTCTCCCACCTCACTGCATCTCCCTCCTCATGCTCTCTAGCCACCTCCGCTCGCAATCTCTCTATCTCCGCCCGTAAGTCAACTGCCTCATCTCGTGCCTCATCCCGCTCTCACATCAATCTCTTCTCCACATCAGACACTAGTGTGGCCAGGATTGCGTAGTCTCTCTCACCCTAGGCGAATCATGCATGTAGCTCACTCAGTGTTGCCTCTAGTCTAATCCGCTCTGCCTTTGTCTTCCAAGATCACTGCTCGCTGAGGTGCAGTCTCTCTAGATTCTCTCTCAACACCACCGCGGGATCCTCTCCTCAGGGAGGTGTTGTCGGCAGTGGTCGGAGGTCATACACATCAGTGTCAATTTCCATCTCTCGTGGCTCATACCCCTCGCTCTCTGCCAACGCCTCCATCACATCCACATCTATCACTAAAGGGGCTCCCCCTCTCCCTGTCATCCTCTCCTGCGCTCTACTAGCCTTGCCCTCCTCATGTCTCTGTCATTGATGCCCTCCTGTGGCCATGTTTTCCTCTTGTCTCTCCCGCGCTTTGTTGGTCTTAGCCTCCTCCCCTCTCTCTTGTTGTTGACCTCTTGGGGATGCACGTGCCTCCTAGCTCCTCTCTCTGTGGATCTCCGACCCTTTATCCTGCTGTGCTATAGCCCTGGCCTCATCCTCTCCCTCCTGCTCCATCCCCTCGGGCTCTGTGTCATTGTCTCCTCCTCCTGGTTGCCCTCACTGGCTCCTCGGCTGCTCCAACAGCCTCCTGTCTCCTCCTAGCTGCCCTCACTGGCTCCTCAACTACTCTATCCGCCTCTTGTCCCTCCCCCTGCTGTCCTCCTCTCGCCTAACCTCCTCTCTGTCGCCCTTTGGGTACCAGTCCTGCCGCCCTCAGTCATCTTTCATCCTCTGATCTGAACCCTAGTGCTCCCTCAATCGAACTACTGGGGTAATCCGTGGCGGTGAATGTCGCCTAAACCACTGTCAATATCGATCTGTCACCCCTACATCCCTCTACCCCTCCTGCCTATCTAGGTATGGCATAAATTTTTGTGTCTCCAAATTTGCCCACACTGCATCCAGGTCAAGCACAGCCCTCGGTGGCTGCTCCTGTGATAGTCGCTGAAACCTCACCCACCCTGTGGGAATATCCTGCCTCACTCTAAATTGTCGTGTCACTCGATCGGGTCTGTGTAGCTCCACTACAAGCGAAACTCTCCCAACCATATAACAGCGGGTAAAGAAGTAACCACTGTGTGTCTCCTCATCGTCCCTCTAGCCCCTAAAGCGCCGCAACATATAAGGACACCACACTACCATCTCCGCCTGTACATCATCTAGTCGTCTCCTCTATACATCTACATCTCTCACATCCCAATACCGGAGTATCGCTCTCGCCTCTGCCCCCATCCCCAGGCCATGGCCTCTTTGTCATCCTGCTCTCGTAATCTATGCACAATCGGTCTGGTCACCCTGATGTGCTCCCACGCCCAAACCTGTAGCAGTGTGACATGTGCCACTCTCTGTGCCCTTCGGTAACATACCCGATGCATATCCCAATATAGTTGTGTCAGCATGCAGGTCCCCCACACAAACTGCCCCTCTCTACCCTCGATGATATGCTGAATCACCTCGATAAACCTGAAATGCAAAAATTGACCACTTTGGTCTGGTAACAGGATTCCACTAATCAGCCTTGCTAGGTACAAAGACAAAGCTAGTACCCTGCAAGATAGGCACCTATCTACATCCAATTGCCCACGCTGAATCAGTAGATCGTCACTACTAAATACCACATGCACAGACTCATCCAGTGCCTCGCCTGTTGTCCAACACTCGCTAACCGCAAGCCCTGCTATAGGGAGCCTCAGAATCTGCCAGACATCCTCTAAGGTCACTGTCATCTCTCCAGTCAGTAGATGGAACGTAGATGTCGCTGAGTCTCAGCGCTCTATCAAGGTTGTTAGCGTGGTCCTGGGGCCCTTAATCGCCGGGTATGTCAGCATATGGACTAGCCCTGCCTCTACCAGTCTCTGGTGATCGGCGCCCATCATCGCCGCCATGCATCTCGTCAATACCTTTGATCGCGTCTCCCACGTCCACAGCCTCTCAACATTCTGCATCCATAACCACAACACTTTGTCAGTTCCTCCTAGCGTCGTTTTGCCCCCATTTTTCTTCTCCTAATTCTTTCTGCCCCGAGATTTCCCTTCCCCATCCCATTGTTTCCCCATCTCACCCTTCCCTGCCCCTCTTTCTCTGCTAAGTTTCTTTCGGCCTTCTGCCTTGGACCCTGGGCGGACCCGCCTAGCTCCTTGGGCAGACCAGCCTATGCCTGGGCAGACCCGCCCATGCCCGTGGGTGGACCCGCCCGAGCTCGGGCAAACCCTCCCGAGCTCATGGGCAGACCCGCCGAGCTCGCTGGGTGGGCTTCCGGCCGGCTCGGGCTGACCACCCGAGCCCAGGCAGACCCGCCTGGGCTCGCTCGGCGAACCTTCGCCCAGCTCAGGCGGACCCACTCAAGCCCAGGCGAACCCGCCAGGGCTCGTTGGGCAGGCCTCCGCCCAGCATGAGCGAACCCACCCACGCCCGTCTGGGCGGGCCTCCGCCGAGCTCGGGAAGACCCGCCCGAGCTCGACTGCGCCCCACCCCTCCCCCCACCCCCCAAATTATCCAGCTCCCAACCACCCTAGCCTAAACCCATCAACCCCCCCACACCCCCAAACGTTTTTTTTGAAAAACACAAAAAAATTCCCTCTAACCCATTTTTCCTCTCGAGCAACCCCACAAAACCCATATTTTTGTTTTTGCAAAAATTTAGCTAAATTGACTAAAATCACAAAGTGGGGTTTCAGACTCACCTAGCGTGGCATGGCACACTCGGTGAAGAATCACCGTCTCTCATCTGCTCGATGAATGATGTCACTATCGTAATCCGACATTGTGTCCCCTCCCTCTTTCCCTCTCCTCTTCTCCCTCTTCTCCTCACTTGACAGTTGTCCAAATGAGGAGAGGTAATTCCTAGAATTACCTTTTATAGCCTTTTTTCACTTTTTAAAATAAAAGGAATTTTTTCTTTTTATTTTCCCCTTTTTTGAGCTCAACTAATTCACTCTCCCCCTTATCTTCTCGGGGTCGCCATTTCCACACTGTAAACCCGTTTTCCTCCGTTCAAGCGCCAATCTTCTCGATTTTCCGTGCTCTTTCCAACGACATATGCCACTTCATATTTTTGAAGAGTTGCCCGGGGTCCCTTTTCCTTCCCTGTTCGCCTTCTCGAGGGGGCATACCCTACCATTCCCTCCCAACCTTCCGTCATAGGCCTTCTCTTGCAAGACCGGGGCATCCCCTTTAATTCTCCTCCGTTCGGGTAACTCACGCAAGCTCTTCCCTGCTGGGGCATCTCTTTTTCGGTCCCTTTTTTCCATAGAATCGTTTGTATTTTATTTTTCTTCGAAACCCTATTATCCTAATAGTATTTCGAAGAGGGGAAAAATGTAGACACCTAAATTTGACCACTTCCATATGGTCAAAGGCATCTCCTTAATCATCCCTTTGATCATTTAATTCGTCCTCTTTGCCGGTATTAATTAAATCACTTATTTAATTAATATTTCATGTCTTTCATAAGGTTTCCAAAGTATTTAATTTAATAAATACTTTTCCCCTCTTTCCTCTCTAAATTAAATAAATGTATCAATTTATTTAATTTAGTCATATTATCTTTTGAAATTCCTCACTTTCTCTCTCATTGTCACTTCCTCCAACTTTTGCAAGTTGGTCTCTAATCCCTCTTAACAATCTAACCCTCTTTCTTAGTCATAATTAATTTATGATTAAGATGTGCACACCCCTAATCATCATTAGTGTCCCATCCTCCATAATTTCCCACTTGCCTCTAATGTGTCATTAATTAGTCTAATCAAGTACTTGCACAACCTTAATCACTTGATTAGGTCATCCCTAATCCCCATATCATTTATGGAATGTGTCCTTAGTCAACTTCATTAAAAAATTTCTCTTTTTGAATAAGGCACTCCATTCCCCATATGAATTTTTAATTCACATTTAATCCCCCAATGCATTTAAAAGAATTTTAAATTCCTTCTCTCATCCCCATAAGAATATTTGAGGAATTTTTAATTCCTCACATGTCCTCTCATCCACATGGGGACAAGTACCTCTTTTATGAGGAGATCTTGTCTCAATCCCAAGGTACTATGTACCACCTCCTTGTCATGTACTACCTTTCCACCTCATGTACACATCACCTTTTTTGAGCCATATCACATGCCACATGTCATGATGTGAGGGCTTGTGAGTTCTCAACTCACCTTAGCTCTACATCTTGATCTTGGTGGCTCAATCTTGACCATCCATTTTCTTAGAGAGTTTCAAAATATTTATAAATACCCCCTATTTTCTCTCATTTTAGGGGAGATCAATTGATAGTAGCCAAACTCTTGCAAAAAAAATTCTTGAGCCGTACTTATCCATTTTTCATACTTGCATCCACTTTCATCTATTTTTCATCCATCTTACAATCCACATTTGCATCTCTTGCCATCCAAGGAGCATACAACACCAAAGATCGAAGGGCCAACCAAAGGATCGATTCGAGACAAGGTAAAAAGTTCTATTTTATTTTGTATTGAATCCATCTAGGCTAATCTTGAGGTGTAGGGTGTCTTATTGTTATTTTGCTCTCTTTTGTTTGCTGCACATTTTCTAACACTGAAATTCACCCTATCACAATATGTATTGCAATTAATGATATTATTACTATTAACGCCATTCTAATTATTAATATTAATATAAATATCCTATTAGCCATTATCATAATATTTAATTTTAAAGTTAATGTTCTCAACATGGATATTATTCTTATAATCACCAAAATTTAAACGAACTAACTACAAAGGATAAAATTATAGGTAATATATTAAAAGAGCTACCACCACAAATTGGACGCCTGGCCTTTTTAAGTCTGGCATGATATTTTCTCTTGCCTCTTAGCATTGTTTTTGGGAGTTTTATTTCAATTATAGGTTCATGATAATTACTTTTTTTTATTCATGTAGGGCCTACAACCCCATTCCCTCACTGCACGACATATTTCTTTGTTTGCAGAGTAAAATGGCAATGAGAGATATTCTCAAGAATGGTGGCCAAACCTGGCGTTAGCTATTGGCTTCATTAAATTTTTCATTCAATGGTCTGCATGGAGTTTCTAAGTCATTTAGCTATTTGTTGTAATGGTTAACACATGTTTTTTTCCTTTTATTTTATTCTAAAGCAACAAAGGTTTATAATGCAAGGGAGGGGTCACGACACCCACCAAGGCCATGCCTTGTGCTTGCAGTGTGGGGAAAGGAGAGGGGAGGGCAGAGGCTTTCCTCCTCCATAGGCCATAGCTTGTGGGAGTGAAGCTTCCCTCCCTGAAACCCCCTCCCTTTCTTTTTTTTTTTGCTAATGAGACTAAGAAAAATAAACATAGAATGTTGTTTACCTTTACAAATTTATTATTTCATTTTATTTTCCTAAAAGACGTGAAGGTTCACGGGTACATTATTCCACATAATATAATAATATTTCTTGCTAAAATTCATTTGACAAAGTCTAAAAAAATCAAAATAAAGACTTGAGTTTTCTAAAGGAAAAAAAACATTATTCAATATTTGATTCAATGCTACTACAAGTTGTTTCCATATTCAAAAACAGTAATGCAATAAAGAAAGAAAATGTAGCCATTTTAACCATAATGAGATATCATCTACAGATTATATAGTTTCTCATATAGTCTTTTTTTTCTTTTAGAAATAAATGGAAGCATCATAAGAGTGTTAGCTTCCATCTCATATATATATATATATATATCATAAACTAGTAAGCAAAATTATTTTATACTGAATTCCTTTAACTATATGATTGAACATACACAACAACCCTTAAGCACAATTTTTTTTTTTACACATACATATATATACATACATCCTCTTTTCATTGGCAACCACAAGTATCTTAAATCTATTTCAATACATATTCAATGCCATAGAGTTGTTTTTTACTGTTAAAACTAAAGATTGCATACGTTGCCTTTCTCTTTCAGATTTGAAACAACACATATATATATTCTTTGTTAATAGAATTTAAGACAATAATGAAGTTCAAATACAAGATGATCCTCACAGGGAATGAATGTGCAATATATTCTATTTCAAGCTCTATTCTAAAAGATAGTTAAAATAACAAAATAAATCTTTTAAAGGAAGTTTTGTTTTATTATAGAAGAAAAGAAGTGTAACGCCTCGCCAAGAAACCTAGAGGACAAAGCCTAAACAATTGAAAATGGACAAAAAAAAAAATCTTTTAAGTGTAGTGTTGCGCAAAGAAATTGAACATAACTTTAACTATTAAACTAAGTCCCCTAGGGTGCACAACTGCATTACTTAATTTCCATAATCCAAATTTCAAAACCAAATAACTTATTAACAAATAAACACTAATCATCATCAAGCATAGCATTTATTCATCACAATAGATCATATGAACCATGAGAAATATCCATTCAATAAACATTTATGAATAACTGATTTACTTTCTTTTCAATTAACAAATACCATATTACTAAATTACATCATTCCTTACATATAGAAGATACATGAATACAGAGTTTCAATTACAATGTGTATAACAATACTTCCTCCATACAAGTGAGGAGTGCTCAACATGAGATATATGACACATGATAAGTTACAATAGAATTACAAGTACAATGATCAACCTTCCATGAGTAGATGCAATGTTGAAGACAATGAATGAGATGAATCACCACATCACAAACATAATAGGAACCCAATGGAGAACGTAACACGTTCCACCCTACCATGTGAATCCAAAGATTCACCCCCCATGCTAGGAGGTTACAAAGGGCCCCACCAACTGATAGACAAGGACTAGATATCACAAGTTAGACAAAAATTACAACACAAGGTGAACACATCAACAAGAAAACAACCATGAACATACTTCCAGAGGAGCATAGGTACACAAGGTAAAACAAGTACGGAAACTCATGGTTGTCGTAGGGGAAGTGTCATCACATAATTGGACATAGGTTATCTAGGTAGTTCTTCATAGGCCCTAGGCCCCATCTTTGGGTTATCTTGGTAGCCTCTACCGAACTTTGGCCCCTCATGCCAACTTATGCGGAATCGACCTACCTCTCGTGGAGATGAAGTAGTCGATTATGCCATTCCAAGCCTTCCCATCTCACCTCAAGCCTAAACTAGCACTTGAGGTTGAGCGAGGTACACACTTCTCTTGTTTAATGTTAGAACTAACCTTTCCCCCTAATTTATTTTCATGTTATCACTTGTTAAAAAAACTTCCACATGGGTTATTCAGGCGCCCCTTTGTGTGTTGGCCCCCATTGAAAGCCACTTCCCTACTGACCACCGAAAACTACTAAAATTTCAAACAAGTCCACTTGCACGACACAAGACACAAATGAAACACATTGTGAGGCATTATCTATCTCGCTCTTAGAGTTCATAGAATCAATCACAAAGACAATATATCGTGTGAGATGAACGACCATCATAAACGTAATCAAGCTACTTTTCCCATAACAAGTTGCACAATTAAATTTATCACACAAACATAACATTCAAACCCCACAAGGGCCCAAGATTCAATCCTCAAGATAATCTAAAATGAACATAGTCCACAATTTACATTCACAACATACCCATGAAAACAAGATTTCCTTCGGGACGACAAAACTCCCTAGCCTTTGGAGGATTCTAGGATACATTACAAGGGAAAGGACCAAATACAAACCAATACTCACAACATTTTCAAAACCAAGCCGATCCACTTCTCAAACTAACAGCTCATGACATGCGAGTGTAAGATAACTCCCCTTTGTCAAAATAGACTATTTTCTCATTTTACATAGATTATTTCCATAAGGCTGCAAGTATTCTTAAATTCCACATATATTCTAGTAATCATACATAATCATACATATTCATATATATATGTGTGTGTGTGTGTAAATGTATGAATCTATATAGAAATACAGATTATATGATTAAGAAACATATATAACATACGACTCTACTTACATATTTACTTATGTTCACTCATATTAAAGGAACCTCGTGATTTGAAAAACAAAAGCAACACTATTTACCATTTTCAGTCTTTGTTGGATACACAAAGAGCTAGATAAATATATAATTACATATACACCGGTGGACTTGATTCGAGAATTATTATAGCATAAAATACAGAGTTAAATAGTAACATATGTTTATAACAAATATACTAATCAACAACCATACATCTATATGTGTCTGCCATTGGTGTTGAAACATTTTATGATTTACGCTTCGAACGTATGCATTTTAAGAGGCGGCTCCAGCATTTAGAAGGTACACAACAGAGATATACATTTCGGTGGAAGTATTGGACCAAACATTCACTGAAGTTACTAAACAGCATGCAACCAGTCCATTATCAAGAAGAGGTCGTCATACGAGTTCACATCTATTTCGATACTTCTTGTTATAAATGGAATTCCTACGCCTATGACTCAACATAACTAAGATCGCCCCAAGGAATGATGTGAAATGAACTTGTTTAGCAAAAGAATCACATGCTAGTGTCATTTGAAAACATTAGTCTGTCAGTAAATGACAGTATGAAACTGATGACCATACAGCCTAACATGAGCAGATAATTAAATACGCCTTCATCAAACTTAACCAAAGAAGATATCTATTAATGGTTAGATCGACATGCAATCTAAAGGAAGCTCGACATGTGCTCAAGAAATTTATTGTAATGGGTAACTATTAGTTGTCTAATTTCATATCAGACTCGGCCAAGTAGAGTCGACAACCTATAAAGGAGGACATTACATGATTACTGTTGTCTAACTGGAGCTTCCTATAGAATGACTATGCCTTTATTTTTATTTTTAAGCCAAAGATCTTGGCAAGAGAGAGGAAGAGATGGTGAATTAAAATAAATTTTTATTCCACAACAACCACTCGTCTGGGAGAATTTACTTCCACTCTTTAATATAATCTATACGCATGTGAAGACTCCTAATAGGGTGGCAGTTTACACAATACAAATAATCATAAACTAAAAGGAAATACCAGAAGTAACAGGTTCTCTTCCACAAAAACTATCATGCTTAATTGAAAGATTAGCTTCCTATGGTGAGGGAAATGAACATGATTTATTCTCAACATCAACATGGATTTTAAAGATTTTTTTGCCATTATGTAAGGGTATTGCCTCCGACAAGGCTTTGAAACATAGCTTTGCATTTGGTATCGATTATCACATGTAAAAGTTCCTATTTTTGTTTATATGAGAAAAAGGCATGGGCCACGGGTATGGAATAGAAGGAGATTGACATAGCATGGCCACGATAAGGAAATAGAAGAATAATTAGGATGACATCCTAGTTTCATTTCGTATAAACACCATCCAATTTTTACACGCCAACAAGGTGGAAGGGGTTCATAATATCCCAAATATAAATGAATGTTCCAGGCATTGGCTTAAATGCCAAGTACAATCCAACATTGTTTTAGGATTTAAAACCACAACAATCACGTGACACAATTGATTAAATCCCACAAATGATCTACAACAATAAAAGGGTACAAAAGAGCAGAGGGAACTACACTAGCAACACAGGTAAAGCTTCAATTTTCAAGAATAGAGAATACAACCAATTTATAAAGAAGGAAATTCTTAACAAGAATGAATTTATTGTTTCAAGAATCGGCCTCAACACCAATTGCAATTAACATTGAAACTAACTTATGATAAGGGAATATTTACTTCTAGAGCAATTGATTCAAGCACAATATCCAGGCACGAATGAAAAACAAGAACACACAGAGCTAATTTTCCAGGGTTTCAATCATGAATCTTTTAATAAATTGCTTTAAACAACTTAATTGAGGAGTAATTTAAAGAATAGAGAAACCTGGGTAAATTCAAATTCCAGAGTTTAAAGTATTGCCGAGACTAATTTCCAGTTTCCAGCTATAGCTCAAAATCTCTTCCAAAGCTTTGATCCCAGCTTCAAGCTCTTCAAATTCTAACACCACAATAAAATTTCCAGAAAAAGCGAAGAAAAGCTTCCCAAAAACCTCCAAGCTTTCACAGTAAAAACAAAAACAAGAATTAGTTTATTTTCTTCTGGGAGCAATAAAACCAATTTCCCCTCTCAAGATAACTCCACTTCCAATAAATTAATTTCCCATAGTTGTCCATTCCCCCACTAATTCACATTTTCCCTCTTTTCCAACTTTCAATTTAATTTTCCCTTTTAATTTCACTTTGCACCCAAAATATTATTTATTTATTAATTTATTATATTAAATTTCTTATATAATTTATTTATTCAAGCATATTAATATATATATATATATATATTTATTTATTTATTTATTTATATATGCATGCACACATCTATATATATATATATTATTAAATACTCTATTTGAAGAATTAACTCTTAACTTAATAAAATTTAATTACATAACAGGTATAATTTAATCCTTTAATTTTAATTAGACTTTTATATCATTAGCCAAGCCTTCAAATTTGACATCCAAAATAAAATGAAATAATCAAATCAAGCTCAAGAATCAGGCATGACTCCAAGATCAATCAACGTAAAGCAATTGAAAACATGACAAAGGTTAGACAACCAAATGGAAACGAAAGGATACCATTAGACTTACTGATGGGGTACGACAACAAAAATTCATCCTTGAAAAGGATGATGGCTTGAAGTGGGGGACCCAGTGTAACCTATGAAACAACAACTCCATTTGGCTCTGGCACGCTTAGATCTGATAAACAGGTGGAGTCGATGCCCTGTACCTACAACTTGCAACAAAACAAAGTGTCAAGCATATGCATATAGAAATAATCAGTCACACCGTGATGAGGAAATCATAGAGTTGCAGGGCGCTCACAAGAAAGTGATGTGACGTTGTCCCCATCACTGATACACAATAACTAATATCAACACATGAACGTATACATCCAAAATAACATCATATCCATCATATTCAAATAAGCAGTTAACTAATCTGCAAAACATTGCATAAGTAAAAGACATCAAATATCACAATGCCATTAAGATTGTTAAACCAAACATCATAATGTCAACAATATCACTAAACTAAGCATCGTGATATTATCAAACAGTCTTAACATCTAATCATCAAAATATCACCATGTTTGAATAGAATCCAACAGAGTCATAATGTCTATCAAGCAGTAACATAGAGTCAACAAAACAACATCATATAGTCTAGATGAAATCCAAAATGTTGTGTGAACATAAGCAAACTAAGGGAGCATCACAGGAAGAATAATGTAATACATATTTTCCATCAATCTGTTTTCAAAATAACTTCAAACACCCAAAGTGGAGTGGATCTTTCAACAAGGCTCTCCAAGGTTTTCAAATTTCTCTACAAACATAATTCTTCCAATGGCCAAGGGGTGCTCACCACCCAACTTTTAGATGGAAAACCAATCACCCCAAGATACCTAAGGTAACCATGAAACCAGGTACACTCAAAAATCATACCAAGAAGCCACTCAAACAAACAAAATAAAGCACACAATGCAAGGTACACCCCTCCTTGAAAGATTTCACATTTACATAAGGATCCTAACAAGAATCCAAAAGTGAGGATAGAGGGCGGACTACTCTCCATATTGGGAGACTCATGAACAAATAAAAAATAACCAAATGCCACATTTTTCTTCCTCCTCATACAACCCATATCACCAAATCTCCATATACACCATACCACCAAATCTCCACATTCACCTTATCACCACACAAACATGGGTACTCATACCCTTGAGTCTCTCCTTCTCAAAGGAGAGTTAAGCTCCCCATAGAGGCTCCTACCTCTTGCTATCCCCAACAAAGGATGATCTTCCCAATTTGGGTGAGTTTATCCTCATACAACCCAAAATCCATTAAAACATATACATTTAAAAATACGAGAAGTATATAAATAGTGTTTCCACACACAATCTATCACATTTACATGAAGACGAGATACATACACAAGTATAAAATTCCTACCCCAAAACCAAGCTTCAATGAGGAAGAATTTGAGGATGAGCTCCAATCTCCTCCACTCCCAAGCTATCTTTTCCCAAGATCTCAAAATCCAAACCAAAAATAAATTCTCTTCCAAAGACAAAGTAAAAATTCTTCCAGAAAAAGAACCCCTCTTTGGCTTTTCAAAGGATAGAAATAGGGAACAAGGATTTGAATCCTTGAATGAGGGAGTGACATGTGTCGCTCTCTCATTCATCCCTCTGGATACATCTCCCCACAAGTTCTCACACGTGTGAACTCATGAGGAAGTGAAGAGACAAGGAGTGTTCAACACTCCAGAAGAGCTCTCAAATCTTATAAATGAGGTTTTGGAGGCAACACTCCAACCTTTTCCCAAAATCCGCCATCCTTATTAATGGACAATTAAGAAGGGTCATATCTTAAGAAATATCAAAGATATGGGCTTGACTTGAACCCTAACCCATAGGTAATCATCCTAGGGGTTAAATAAGGTTCAATTAACCCAATTTAAAGAATTTTCCAACCCTTTAAACCCAAAAAGAGAAATAAAATTTTAAATAAAATAAGAATAATTCAAAATATTCAAAACCCCTATCTATAACCTAATTGGATTTTTAAACATAAATCACATGATTAAACATTAAATCATCTCATCAGAAATTATAACACAACACATATGAGACTATGGTCCCTCCAAATGGACCATAGTCAGTTGAACATGGCTTAGCACATACATGGTACCCTTGGTTACCTCTGATCCCATTGGCTATGGGCATGTACCTGCACACTCGAAGCCACATGTCAATATTTCCAATACATGATAATCAAACTATTTTAATCAATAATTCCATATATATAATTAACACAATCAAATCTTGAAATCAATTAATTTGAAATAACAATATCCACAACTTATCCTTTCTCTTGCAAATAACATATTCTATCAATTCATGACTAAAGCATTACATTGCTATAAATAGATCACATCATCATCTAACTCAAATTTTACATCCCATCAAATCCATATCATAAAAACTTATCCATTCTTACCATGATAAAAAAAATTAACAAGAGCATAATAATTAGAGAAAGCATAATATGTATCTAGAATCATCATAGAACATCATAAATAGGAAAGCAACCATGATATTGAATTTCCATAATAATCCAAAATGATCCAAAACACATAGAGTGTCAAAATGCTTGAACCAAAATACAATCAATTTGAGTGTATCAAATAGTAGGCCTCACAAATAGGTTCCCACTAATAACTAGTTATGAAATAACCTAATTCACACTAACACTTACAAAATTATGTCCTATCATAGCCCACCTATGGTCATATGATATCCCATCCCATTTCCATTGGAGAATATTAATCCCACAAAATATAATTTTTAAACAAGTTTGGAATTTATTTTATTTTCAATAATTATTAAAAAACTTACAAATTTACTATTTTATGGTCAAAACCTCAAAACCCTTTTGAATTTCAAATTTTCAAATTTTAAATTTCAGATAATTCATGTAATTAGCAAACCATCAATAGCTAATAATGTTATTCAAGGTCATATTAAATAACCATTTTATAATTAATATAGAACAATTTTAAGGAAGATAGTAGAAGCCCGTGACATTGTATTTATCTAATTTAAGTCACATAATTTAAATCTAAGTGTATGAAAATAGGGGAAAAAAAGGTCAACCTTTATTTTTTAATAAAACTTGAGCACATTAAATGTAATATATATACACATTATGTAACATGTATGAGCTATAATGTGTATGCATTGTAACACATGTATTATGCCTTGGATTAGATCAAAGTTATAATGTATACTCGTTATTATTTACAAAAATCAATGTTTTATAATAGAATTTTATAAAACCATCAACAAAATGATGATCCACTTCTTAGCTTTCTAGTCATTTTTTTTTAATATTTCCAATACTTGTTAAGATTTTTATTTTATTTTATTTGACGAGTTTCCTCACACTCCCCTAATATATACATACACATACATATACATATATATGATTTTTATATTATTTATTCTATACACATTAAAAAATATATATTTTCAATAGTTTTGTTTAGACTATGTGATGTGCACACTCAATAGTACAATTTTTAGGATGTATCTACTTTGAAAAATATGAAAGAAAATAAATAAATGTATAGCTTTTAGTACTCACTCTTGTCTATATTTCTACAAAATAGGAACTTTGAAAAAGAGAGCACACATTAGACACTATGTTAGATTTTACTAATAAAAATAAGAAAAAAATTGTGTGCTCAAAATTCTAGCCCCTTAACCTTAACGATTTAAAAAAAAAAAAAATTAATAGTTTAGAATCTAGATTTAGTGTATTAAAATTATTTTTCTTATTATATATTTAAATTTTGAGTTTACAAATATTGGATTACCAATCCAAGTTTAGGTTTAGCTAATTTTAAGAAAAGAGTGTCTGAATTTGACCCTGTTTTATTCCCCATTTCTATATACTCAACCATTTTTCAAGACCACTACAAATAAAAGTATGGCTACAAAGGAACTTAAGGTTTCACTTAAATAATTATATTAATAAATATAAAACTCAAACACCTAATCATACATAATATCATGACCACATAAGACACACAATCATAGTAAAATTATGTATTCAAACTCATTCCATAATCACACTAAACATTTATATTATCGAAACAATACTTTTCTTATTCAAACCATTCTCCTTTTCTACTTCTCTTCCTTTCGTCTCATTACATATAAATATAAACACTTACAAACAAAATTAAACACCCACATAATACATCATTTGATTATCCTATGATAAAAAATTCCACATTTAAGTTGTGTAATCGTACCCCATGACTAGACAGAAGACATATAACCAAAACTAAGTTATATTCAAACACATTTCATAGTCATGCTATTACTACTAGTATGTGAATTGAGACTATTGATTATTCAATTAATTTTTCTTATCTAATTTATTTCTACCCACTTAGGTAACTAAAAGTATCAACACTAACCAAAACAACATCAACATCAACTAGAAAAACATCAACACCAACACATTACATCAACAATAAAATATCTAATAACCAGCTTCACATTTAATCTATTTGACCATCCAATCATTAGCACATTAGTTAATATGTGCTAAACAATAGTAAAAGTAACATAATTCATAATATTATAATAGACAAGTCAATTCCCACATCCAAATTACATTGGGATGTGGTCTAATTCATTTTGTGTCTTTAGTCTAGTATTTTTTTTGGATATGACACTTTAGTTACTTCATAACCTAAATTTATAACTAGACTATTATTGGCTCCATTAAAACTTTCATTATTACATCACATAGCTCTTTTTGATGAGAATGTGTTATACCATCAGAATCCTTGAACAAGAAAAATATACCTCTCATGCCAGCATTAAAATATAAGTTCCTACAACAAGTTGGTATGTCTGAAGGCTTAAGAAACTCCTCATTCAACTCTTGTACACAACTATCAATACGATTTGTGATATAATTTAAAGCATCTTCCTTTGTAGAACCTTGGTTGCTTTTCATGTAACACTCTATGCTTGAAGCTGTCTCTCCACGAGCTTTCTCATCCTTCAAAATTATCAAATAGATATTAATACATTATTTTTTATTTATTTTAATATTTTAAAATTATTAATGTTATATCTACCCTTGTATCTAACTTTAACATCATTTACCTCAAAATCTTCAATATCATCAACTAGTCGAGTGATCAATGACACACGATCTTGGAACTTTGATGATGGAATATCAAGTTGCTCTAAAATCTTATCTGATAAAGGAATGTTCATCAATATCAATGAATGCATCATTAAAACTCGCATACCAGCGCTCGTTGTTCCATTTAGTATATATTGGTCAAATTTTGGTGTATAATTAGAAGCTATCCATTTTGCTTCTTGGAAGTATGATAAAATAAAACTCTCCCACTGAAAAATAACAAGTCGATATTAGTTTACAATATTAAAAATTAAAAAGTAAAAGTAAAATACATATAGAATATATATAATAATACTACTAAAAATTTCAATGAGTATTAAACAATTAATAAGTTTGTGAAGATAAGTATTTCTTATTATTAAATTTACATAGATTTTAAAATATTTTATAAAACATTAAAAAGATTCAATGTCAATTATTTTTCTTTAAACAATACTAATAGAACTATATCAATTTTATTTTTTTTAAAACTAAAGAAAAAAATTAAGCATTTGTCAATGTTTAGCTATGACATGTTCATGTCATAAGTTTTTTATATACTCCATATTAAAAATTAATAGGCTATAATAACAATACTAAAAATTAATAATGAATATCTACATTATTTTGTCATACAAGTAGTTATATCTTGAAATTAGTTTTCTCTTAACCATAACTACCAATATATTATAAAATGTAATAGTGTGTTTCATTAGAAAATGTTTATAAAAAACCTTAAAACAATGTCAAAAATATAAAATATATTTTACAAATAAATGATTTTCTATCAATAGAATTATAAATATTTATTATAGATTTTTTTTTAATTTAAATTTTAAATTTTGTTAAAAGTCTTAAAACAATGTAAAGAATATAAAATAAATTTGTAATAAATTATCTTTTAATGGTAAAATTATAAATTATTCTTTTTAATTTTTATTTAATGGAGCAAATAAATTAATCTATTTAGTAAAACAAAATTAACTAAATGAGAAACATGTGATAAAAATATCTAATAAAATAAGAATAAATATTTATATAATGGGTTTAAATCGAATCTTAGCCACATCAGCAATAAAATTTTACTTACACAATTTTCAATGTATTTGTGAACAAAGGGGCCATGTTTCATTTCAGCTTCACTTGCAATTTCCTTGTGTATTTCATATGAAAATTTGAAAGCAATTTTCATGTAGTCTGGAAGATTCTCTATGATGGAAATATCCCATCTATAATAGAAATGAAGCACAAAGTTAGAATAATAATAAAAATAATAATAAAATCTAGGATTATTATCTAATACATTACCTTATCAATGGTGTAGTGAAGGGTTCTAGTTCATCAATGGTTCCATATGTATCATAAATATCATCAAGGAGTGAAAGACTGGTAGCCAATTTTGTAAAACCAATTCTACTAGCATTGAACTCAGGCTCAAACAATGAGCAAGCCCACCAAAAATAAAATTCCACATGGCGATGTCGAAAGAAATCAAGACTAATTGCACTGGAATTCTTCCACCATCTGTATGAAAACATCATTATATTATGATTAAAATTCTATTTTTAATTTATGATATTTATTTCTCACCGGAAGTAATCAATTTTGAAATCCATTAATATTTCCCTTGAAACCTTAAACTAATTTATTGTTAGCTTCATCTAATTAAACATGTGCTGTATTAAATATAATTATTAGAATTACCTCTTCAATAAAAAATTTAAAATATTTCTATGTTAACAATGCCTAATATTCAAGGGAATGTTAATTTTTCATATTTAAATTAACTTATACTCACGTGGAGACTAATTTCAATTCATATTGATGTTGAGCTTGTAAAATATTAAAGTCCAGTATTGCTAGTTCCAACAAGTTTTGTCTATATGTATTTGGCATCCTGAAAGAAATTATAAACATGGATTATCAAAATTAATCTATCTTTTTTTGCTAATTTAAAAATATAATAGATAAATACATTAAATTTGTAATAATTTTTATTTGGAAGGAAATAATGGAATACAAATGATCATAAATAATCTTTAAATCTTACTTGTAAATATCATTGATAAGCCAATCATTGTGATTTTGTTGTCTGAATATTTGAATAAAGCTCCAAGTCTCCCATCTTGGAATCCTACATCTCCAAGGATTTTTCAAAATATACTCAATCTGATAAAAAAAATATTGTTGTTAGAAATATTGTATGCATAAATAAAAATTAGCACCTATGATGTAGCTCAACCATTGCAAACACTTTCTTTTTAGAAAAAAGAGGGTGGTAGGTGGATTGTTGTTTAAATACTAACCATTTTCAGTAAAAAAAATAATGAACATTTTATATGGTAGAACTCCTTCCTATTTTTTTTAAAACAAAAAAACTTAAACTTTAATGTCAAGCCTTTCCATGGAAAATTACTTGCCTCCAATAGAAGTGGGTTTTTATTTTCTTTTATCTCTCCATGTTCCTTCATAGCCTCTTGCAAGTATGTTGATGTGAAAACTCTGGCCTCTTTCAAGATTATTTCTTCAGGAAAATCTAGCTCTGAAGCTTTATGTAAATTCAACATAATTGCTAGTTTGGTGTATTCTTGACTAGGTTCAAAGCCAAAGAACTGTCCTTTCTCACCTTTGAATTTTTGAAATACATCTGCTCACAAATCAAATATATTCCAATGATTTGCAAAACTTAGGTAAAGAAAGGTAAGAAAAAATCATTTAAAATTTATCACCTGAAGAAACATCATATCTGTTCAATCGTAGAATTCGAAATCCTAATGCTGTAATGTTGAGATCTCCAAATATATTTTGATTCCAGCACCTATTAATGGTGGAATTATTTTATCACTAAACATGCTCAAATTTAATACCACGTAGTATTTCATACATATCTACAGATTTAGTATTTAAAGTAGATGCATGAACATTTACATTAAAACATTTTTTTGAGAAAATATACATACATGTAAGTGTAGTCAAGTATTGTTTTGATTTGCTCTTGGAAATATCCATCTATTCCCAAACATTGTACAACATCAATGAACCAAAGCCTTTGAAGTAGACCAAATTCTTCTTCTTTGTTGGAAAAGATTTTATGAACCTCATTAATTAGCATTTCCCTACGTTTATGGTATAGGGAATCCTGGTTAAAAAATTATATTTTTTGTATTAGTTTTCATAACATGAAGTATAATACACATATATTTGTATAAATTTAAATGTATCAGTATTTCATACCCCATATTGAGAATTAAGAGATTGTATGGAATCATCACTCCACAAGTTAGGATGATGATTTCCATTTCGACGAGCATTAGCATTAGGCATGAAACCCTCTTCCACTCCTAAGTTTGATGATGTTGAAATTCCTTCTTTTTTTTGCACTTCAGCCATGATATATGTCTATCACAAGTAAGCAAGAACACTTAGTATCATGTACTAGTGTACTTGTGATTAGTGATCAACCTTCAATTCTAAGATTCAATATATGGCTAACAAAAACACTCAAGAATATAAATCCATAATTCATTAAACAATTATATATTCAATATATGTCTTGTTTAGTTCTCTATTGACAGGCAAATCTGGATGCAACATTGGCAGTGGCAAAGATATTCAATGAGAAAATATCTAGTCATATTTAGAAGAGCTCCAATAACCATGTAGAAGGTTGCGATATTTCTATTTTCCCTCGGTATTCATGAATTTGTACTCAAAAATAAATAATTTAAAATGAAATGTTATTTATTTCCATGTCCTCAGCATTTTTATTACAAATGTTAAAAGAAAAAATATCTGCAAACATGTAAAGCCTTGAGGAATGAAAAAACAGAAAGAAAGTATGCGCCAGTAAAGAAAGACCAAAGGGTGCGCAGCATATAGATGATGACATTCATTTAAAATTTGCAAAAATTCAATGATGGAGGACTACGTAGGAAATGGTTGGGACACCGTAGGGATAACAAAAGGTTGCAAGTTAAGATTATCACCGAAGAGGAGGAGAGCGCAGTAAGAAGAGAAAGACATTCATTAAAAATTTACAATAATTCAATGGTGAGGGGGCTGCGCAAGATTTAAAAACAAGAGAAAGAGGGTGCAGCAACAGGGGCATCAACCGGTAGCAGAGGTGAGAATAGGGGCAGCTGCAACAACAGGGACAAGATACACCAAGCAGAACCAAAAGGAATTAAATGTAGATGTAAGTGGAAAGACTGTGCTAAGGGAGGAAATTGGAACAGCTGCGTAGAGGTAAGAGGAGGCAGCTAGAAAGGACAAAAAGAGATACAGCCAATCGCTTGCCAATTGCAAAGGCGTGGTTAGAGGAAGTGAGGCAACACTTCATTGGTGAGTGTGTAGAGGGAAAAAGAAGGGCATCAGGCAAATTCATTGTTAGATGACAAATTTATCGTGGAAAAATTCACCGTCATCACAAATTTATCTTAAGGAAAAAATCAAACTTAAAAAAATCATTTGTTAAACATTTTTAATATTAATCAAGTTTTTATAAGATAATAATAAAGAACATCTAATTTTGATAGAAGCAATAAATTCTCTTTTGTAAATTTCTTTTGAGAATTTCTCTGAAGTCTTTCAAACACCATCTACAAGTTTAGCATCAACCTTTCTTTCTTTCTTCTCCACCTCTTTTATATCTTCTCACCCTCTTCTCTTAGTTGTTATCGTTGCAACTACTACTTATGCCTTTGCAATAGATACATTCCTAACTTTTCATCTTTTTCCTTATTATTTCATCCTTCAATTTTCTTACTTTCTATTTTTCTCTTCATATTTTATTTTAAATTTATTTTAAACTTTTATTACATTATTAATTTATTTCAATTATGATTTTTGGTGAGAGCATGATGTTGTGTTGCACTTTATGATAACTTTGGCATACTAGTTGAAACACTTTTCGTTGAAATACTATGGAACATATATGGACATGAACATTCTCCTTTGACCAAATTTACCTACCTAGATATCAAAAAACTCTTCAAACATCTTCAACCATAAATTTTAGGTTGCAAATTTATATTAAATTTGGTGAAGTCAAATAAAGATGCGATATGATTAGAACAAGTTGAAGTGAAAATGCTTAGTGAAATCAATCGTATCCATATGAAATTGGAATATAACCCTTAAATACAATAATGAAATGATATAAACATGGTCTATATACTAGAGGGTTATGGTATGTGCATAATTTAGGATTGATCAAGAACATTAATGGATACATACTAATTAAATTTTCTTGCATGTGGCTTCCATGACATAGAGTGGCCAACCAAATCAAGATAGAGAGACAACTAAGGCATAAAAACATCATCACTAAGTATAACAACACCATTGAAGTGCTTTCCCTCTTATGGAACCACTAAATGTGCATCTAGTGTGGGTTAGACTCCTAAACCCCCCTTACAACTGTGAGACCCCATTTCTATGAGGCATTTTTTCAAACAACCACATTGACAAGCTAGTGAGCTCACTAGCTTATCTATGGTACCACATTATGCATACATGTCTACCAAATCATTTTTGTCAAAAAATTCACATGCCTTGTCCATGCTTCCATTTTGTGCCTATCGTGCATTCATGACATGCCACGAGACCACATTTCTTTAAGGCATTCCGTTTGAAAATTCATGTGACCTTTGACAAGCTAGTGAGCTCACTGGCTTGTCAATGCAGTAGGATTGACAAGGTAGTGGGTTGTTTGGAAAAATGCCTCATAGAAATGGGGTCTCATGGTGATATACCATTTCTATGAGGCATTTTTTCAAACAACCCACTACCTTTTCAATCATATTGCATTGTATCACCGTGAGACCCCATTTCTATGAGGCATTTTTTTTCAAACAATCCACTACCTTGTCAATCCTACCGCATCGGAAAGCATCACCGTGAGACCCCATTTCTATGAGGCATTTTTTCAAATAGCCCACTACCTTGTCAATCCTACCACATTGACAAGCTAGTGCTCGCTCACTAGCTTATCTATGGTACCACATTTTATATACATGTCTACCAAAACATTTTTGTCAAACAATTTGCATGCTTTGTCCATGCTTCCATTTTGTACCTATCTTGCAATCATGGCATTCCATGAGACCACTTTTTTTTAGGCATTCCATCAAAAAATTCATGTTAGCTTTGTCTATGCTAGAAATACTCTTCTACAGGATGATTGTAAGTATTTTGTATGAAGTTTTGAATGAGATATGTTTCATTTATTTGTATGGATTCATTTTTAGGAACTAATATTTGTCTCCTTATCATGGTATAGATAAAATTATCCGTCATGCCAAGGAAATGAACAAGGATTAAACCAACACAGGAACAGACCAAAGCTAAGAATACAAAGAAAGCAGCATGGATGAGGGAACATCATGAGAAGAAGAAATTGGATACGATTGAAGAAGACATGCCAATTGAAGAGGAACCTCAACCATCAAAAAGAGAAATGGCATTGGCGGCACAAAGGGAATGGATGCAAAAGCATCGTGATAAGACAGATTTTAATACCATAGTTGGAGACACACGCTCTATCGCAAGTGAATACGAAGGGCCGCCATCTATCACAAGTGAATATGGAGGGACACCATGTAATCTACCACAAGTGAATATAGAGGGACACCATCTACCACAAGTGAATATGGAACGACACCATCTACCACATCTCAAGTTAGGAGTACATCATCACTCGCATTTGAGGAAGGAGGTACACGATCATCCCCATCTCAACCTCAAGGTATCTCATCTATTCCATCCTCGATCGAAGGTACGTGATCTAGCCCATATCTCATTTAAAATTGATGGAATTTTTAATATTGAGATGAATGTACCTATGAGAACACCACGTAGAATTTTTCATAGAAAGCCAGAGTTTTTTATTAGTATTGATGAGAATATTTTGCAGCCAATGGAAGGTAAGATTCCACAACACACTTGTAGAAGATATGTTGATAAGATTTGGAGATTGTTCTTTGAAAAGTTAAATGAGACCGCAAGATGTCAACTATTTGTTGAAATGATGCAAAGTATAAAGTATAGGTCCATTATGAAGATTCTTGGGTTGAGAACATCGGATGCTTCAAGTGAAAATACTATTGTGAAGAATCTAATGGATGCTTATGAGAGTGTGGGTAAGACCTCATGTTCAAAAGTAGTAATGTCACCCGATGTGTCATTACATCGACTTTAGTAAGTAATCAAACAAGGAAATCTCATCTTATTAGAAAGACGAGTCAACAATTGAGAATTAATAGAAATACTTTATCAAGAGTCATTCAAAGGCACCAAATAATTGAGGACACTTATTCCACTGAATTATGGGCATTCTCAGGGAGACTACCACAAAAAGATAAACCAATTGTTGAATCATTGAGATCACTAATTGAAGACTATTGGAAGAATAACACAAGTCCATCTCTGAATCAAAGGGATGTGGTAAGAAGAAGAATCGGTATTCGAAACCATGAGCCACATCCAAAGCATTTTTTTGATATGACTCAAACACAGTTTTTTCATAAATTTCTAAAGGATTATCCTCAAATTCAAAATTTTCAAAAATATTTTAAAATGCTTAAACCTTTTTATGTCAAGATAAATCACACACGCACTACTTGTTGTTGTAGATTACATATTGAATTTTTTAACCATTATGATGTTTATCATTATATATGTTTAAATTTGCATACTAACAATGTTTTGTAGGATTGTGGCATACATGCCCCACCAACATCTTCAAGAGACTTCTTATCATAAATTTTATGTGAAAGAGAGGAAGGCCAAATATTCTACAAGAAACAATGCTTGGATGGCACATGTCAGCATTGTGGTGGCTTGCAACGTATGCCAATATGTGAACATATGGAAAGCACACATGCGGTTGGAAAGCAACTAGTAGAGTTCAACAAATATAAAATAGTGGCATACAATACAAAAGATGGTAATCAAGCAAAAAGGTGTGATTTGGTTATTCAAAAGATTCTAGTGTATTAGTTTATGTCTACATTTCATGACAGTATAGTGTATGAGTATGCAAGGCATACCCATAGAGCTCGATGGTTGGACTTGCAATTCAAGTTATGCAAGGAAACCTTTCCAATTGGTAGCATAGTTTTAGTGGTCGACTTTACAGAGAACTACACTCAATAGCCACAACCTGAGGTGCAGTCACAATATTACAACTCCACACAAGTTTCTATATTTGTGCACATAGCAATCATTCATGGAGCTGATAGTATAAAGGATAACATGAAGGTATTGAGGGAGTACCATTTTTACATTAGTGATGATTGCACACATTCTCTAGAGTTCATGCAAGTTTGCTTTCAGTTGTTCTATAGTGATTTGGCTACAAGGCGCATAGCATACAGTTAGCATATAATATGGTCAGATAACTATGTAGCACAGTTCAAGAACTCATGGATGTTTTATTAGCTAAGCAGAATGCATGTTATTACAGGTGTTCAACATATATGGAACTTTTGTGAGTCCGAGCATGGAAAGGGAGAGCATGATGTTGTAGGAGTATGTGTCAAAAGAGCATTAGCACGAGAAGAGTTAAAATATAAATACAATGCAAAGTTGACAGATGTAAAATTAATCATCGAGTGGTGTAATGCTTTGATGGGTCCAGATAATGAAGGTAAGTCTTTAGTTATGATAGATTTTTTTGGTTGATAGATTATACTAATATTGCACCATATGAGGATTGTTATACACTGACAGGATCAAGTGAGCTACACTCTTTCCTTAGCTCAAATGCAGGTTCATGGAGTATCCATACATGGAAGATGGCATGCTTTTGTTCTTCAAGTACAATTCAAGCCTAGAATGAGTGTGAGTCAAAGGAGTGGGATGAATGGTGGTTAAGTTATCTTAGCCCACTTCACACATATCAACCTCTGAAAGTATTAGAACTAACAGAGATGGAATCATCGGTTGACTTTGACCACATATCAAATCTATTTCAGCCAAGTAATATATCTACTTGTATAGTTTTTGAAATTACTATTGTTATTTTACTTTCTACTGTATTTGTAATGTTGACTAATTTCATCTAATTTGCTGCACGTATCAATGTAGGGCATGTTTATGTAGTTATTGCATATGAATACAATGAAGAGGGAACAAATTATTAATTGTGTCATTGTGTTCAGGCCAAAAAGAAATTGGAATCCCCAATTATAGATGGAGAAAACATTGAATACCCTACAGGCTCAGTGGTTGTCACTAGAGCGTGGCTTAGAAGGTACCCACATAAGAGTGTTAATTTTTGGCTATTTCAGGACTTTGACATGCATCAGAAGATTATTCATTACTCGAACCTTGTCATGGCATCCAATGTTCATTTGATCAAATATGGGGGTAGACCTTTGAACAAGACCTTGTGGAAGGTGTGTGAGTTTGACCATGAGGCAATACTTGACACAATAAAGAGTAGAGCAGACCCGAATTGTTCATTGGATTAATTTGTAAGTATGCACATTGGTTCTTATTAATTTGTAAGTACGCACTTTAACTTGTATTAAAATTTAGAGTATGCACATCAAGATTAGTTGATAGTTAGACCTTTTGTTTCTATATTTCAAGTTTACATATGTTTTGGTTCCAAATTTACATATGAATATTAGGCAGATTATATGCTTTGGTTCAATGCATAGCATAGACAAGCTAGCAAGCCAACTAGCTTGCCAATTTGGTGAAATTGGCAAGGTAGTGGGTTGTTTGAAAAAATGGATCCACGAAATGGGGTCTCACGATGATGTACATCATCATGAGACCCCATTTCTTGGACATCATCGTGAGACCCCATTTCGTGGATCCATTTTTTCAAACAGCCCACTAGGTTCACAATTTCATTGAATTGGCAAGCTAGCATGCCAACATGAATTCTTTATTTTGATATTTACTTATTCTTCCATTCTATCATGTTGAAGAAGTGGAGAGCTGCAAACATTATAGATAGGAAATATTGTATGAATTTTTGTCATGCTTTGTTATCTTCAAAAATGTGATTTCTTATGTATTCATTCTTATTAGTTTGTGTCTAATCATATCATGATCTCGTTGGTGATTCATGCCTCATTTTGTATGATTTCATTTTGCTATATCAAACAAAAGGTGCAATAGGTACATTAGATTATATTGATTGAGGTGCAAAAGGTGTTGGTGATTTCTTATGGTTTCCTATTGATATATCCTATTGAGAGCCAACCTTGGTCTTAGTGACATATGGATATATGTTGAGTTAAGTAGATATGAGGAAAGCTTGTGAAGCTATGTTGACATGTCCATTGACTAGAAGAAATCCTACTAACCATACATTTCTACGTAAGATTACCTCCGACTTCTCCTTTTTAAATGGAACCTTGAGTGATCCATAAAGCTAACCTATATTATATTGTTCATCCTCATAAGTATTATTAGTACTTTTGACTTTAATTACTTTTTACAAGTTATGCATGATCACAGTCATAAAATGGGTAGCAGTCTCATGAAATACATGAGATTTTAAGAACAAGAGTTATAAGGGCATACTTGAAGGTGTTTGAAGACGGTCATTAATGTCAGATTGCACAAAAGGTTGTAGACCTTAGTTAAAGGGAGTGCTTGATTACAAGAAGAAAGATAGTCCATAAGGATTCAAGAGGGTATTCCTTAGGTCCATAAGCATTCATTTTAGTTATTTTTTCATTATTATGCTTGTGCAAAGTGGTATGTGATATGTAAATAAAATTTTATTTCCTAAATCACCAAAACAATACAAATATTAGTGGTTGTACAAGTCTAACCACTATACAAATTCAAGAGGTATCATTTTTTATAATTTGGAGAAAATACATGCAATGCTTATATTAGAACTAAAATCCAAGGATATTCAAGTTCAAAGGCATGTTGGCAGTTGCTGTTGACTTCAAAGAAAATGTTGCTCTCTGATATTCAAGTTCAAAGGCCTTTTTTCAAGGTTGATGTATGTTCACATGTGATATCAAGCGTTTTTAGGCACTCTGTAGGTTATGAGTTTTTAGCCCTTCACGTCAAATCACTCTGACCTACGTTTAATCGACTCAATACCTTAAGAGTCCAAAGTGCAAAATGGCTGCAATATTTGACGAGTTATAACTCAAAAACCGTGACACTTACAAACTCTTTGTCTGAGGCTACGAGATTGCATTGGGCCCCTCTACAATAACCTCTCTTAGTTTTTGCTATCTTGGAGGCATTTTCTTGTGGCATTGACTTTTTAGTTGAGGAAAATTTGTCAAATGCAAGCAGTGTAAAGTTGCAAAGTGGTGCAACTTTCATTATGCAACTTGTACGACCAAATGGACTGTTCCTGATCCAGGAGGATCTAGAAAACTAAAAATTTCATAGTATCAGAATCTAACATAACTAGCATTATCACAAAGAGCTCATTGGCATGATCTCGATGCAACTTGAATGAAGTCAAAAGGAGCTCATACACTCAAGATATGCTCAATCAAAGTTGGGTGAAACAAGGTACCAGGGGCAAGAAGCAAAGGCACAAAAATGATCATTTTGGAATTGGTCAAAAATGGCATAAAAATGAAGAGCTCATCACCACAAGTCCAATGTTTCTCATTTTGTCTAAATCGGAGCTTGTACGTTGAAGATATAACCAGTCAAAGTTGAGGGTTGACTAGGCTAACTAGGAAATATAATGATGACGTCAACATGCTGAAAGGCCATATAGTACAGATGATGACATGGAAAAACCAGGCTCTAACACATGGCAGATGAGTCATGATACAGATGTTGATTGTGCATGAGTTGGACCAATCAACGAGTGGCACGTGCCCTTCAGGTCAATGAAGTGTCTTTGTCAATGAATGAAAGGATGTCATGTGGACCAATGAGATGGTGCCATGTGGCACCCCCGTACAACTCCTTTAGTGGTTTGAACGCTATGCTAAAATTGTGGTTTGGGGGATTCAACCCCGCAACCTCCACCCTACAAACTCTTCGGTCAACCAATACACCGCACACATTGGGCTACACTATAAAGGGCGTCAGTTGGTTTTGATAAAGACAAGTTTAAAATTGAGTTTTAAAAATGGAAGGGGCAAGGGTCCAATGACCAACCTCCTCGCCCCTAAATTCCCTCTCTACCACTACACCACTGAGTGGTTTTGAGAATTTATCGGGCCCAGATCATCTTAAATAGGAGTTAAAAGCCGGTTATTTTTATATTTTAAGTTTTAACCCCTTAAATGTTAAAATGATAAATCTCTTAGAATTTTTATAGGCCAATAAAATATTTAAAAAAGGGCTAAATAATGTTTGAAAGATATTTAGAGGTTTTTTTAAGGGGTTAGGATTTTTTTATAGGGGATAGATATTTAAAAATTTATATCTCAAATTGGAGAGATAACAAATATTGCAAATATTATTGTTGTAACCCCCAAATAGCATGTGAAATTGTATAAAAGGGGGATTTTTGCTCTTTGGAGGCAATCAATTCTCTTCTAAGAGAGGAATTTAGGCATATTGGGAGGAGAGTTTGAAGACTAGTGTTTTCACAAAGGCACTTGGAATTCGTAATTGGTTAAGCTTATTTGTACGTGAAGGAAGATAATGTCTTTACGTGTAGAGAGAGATTGTGAAGAATTTGAATGCAGGTATGAGGCTTGGATGGTGTAATGAAGCAGTTAAATCTTGTCATCATTAATAAAGTGGTTCCTCACTAAGAAGTGGACTCAGAGACATGG